>CM038144.1:203111507-203307754 GCA_021437245.1 Aegilops speltoides
GTTAGAGGCTGATGTATACATGGGCCCATTTCAGCCCGGTATGACTTCCGGCCTGGGAATGGCCCGTGCTGCCCATGGGCCATATATGGTCTGACGGGACATCGGGCCCACTAACGGCCCGTGCTAAAGGTGGCAACAGTTAAGCCTAACGTGACATTGGGCCTGTTAAAGGCCTGTCGCAAGCTTCCGGACTAAGCTTCCGGACTCTTAAAGGCCCATAATATCAGTGGGCCAACTAAGGCCTGAGATATGTTTCGGCCTGGTAACGGCCCGTGAGCTAACTGGGCCCAAAAAGGCCCGTTCTACATTTCGGCCTACTGAAGGCCCGTTAACGACTAGTGAAAATTGAGGCCCAACATGCATTTTGGCCTGCTAAAGGCCCATGGTCATCTCACCAGAATAAAGCCAAGACAATATTCAACATTAATGGCCCAACACTACCTGGGCCAAACTAAGCGCTGGGTCGATAAAAGGCCCAACAAAAATATAGGCCGGTGTAAGTTTGGGCCTACCGCAATGTGTGAATGCCCCAATCATTCAGGCCCGAGAAAGACGCAGGCCGGCCCAATTATGGCCCACTAAAAACCAGGCCCGTTAGAGTCGAATGTTTCGACCCAGTCGACTACATCTGATTTTTTAGATAGCGAAAGATGGCAGTAACTAGTAGGAATTAAGAACAAACCTACTCTATACAATAAAGAAATTATGGCATAGTAACTAAGAATAAACCTACACTATACAATAAAGTATTTAAGGTATATTACATCCACTGGGCATCGAAGTTCGCCACCAGTGATCATAAAGCGCAACGAAGAAGCAGATTACAAAAACTGGGCACCATTGCAGCGTAACAAAAAATACTGAACCGAGTCCACTTCCAAGACAGTTCAGGAAAGGTTAGCCTTGCGGGGGAACTGCTGCCCAAGATGCTGAGCAAGGCTGTGAGACTGGCCTAGCATGTCGGTCATAGCTTCAAGGTATAGCTGTTTAGCGATGAGGTTCTCCGCAATCTTTCTTAGAGATAGGACTTCAAGTCGAAGTTGAGTTGCAGAATGCCTTCCTGCTAGAACTTGGGACTAAAGAAGTCGAACTGATTCAGAAAAAGAAATCTGTGAGCTTGTCTGACTATTAGTCTCAAGTAACTTGAACACTGCATCAAGGCAAGACTTTGGGGTTGTCTCGCTATCTTCAAGATGTTTTGCCTTCATTGCTGGAATATATGTTGGGTTTGTCTCACAGCCTTCAGCAGACCTGTGCATGCCATCAGGCATATCACCCTGAAACAAAGCATAGAGATGACAGGTTTTACACATATATAAACAAAGATGATAACTCTGCTGTCAATTCCATCCAATTTCAAATTAGAAAATAAAGAGTAAGTTCAAAATATCAATAGCATAAATTTGGCATTATTCATAATGCGGCGAGCTTCACCACACTACTGGATTACCATGTCAACATAACAAGCATAGATGAAGGGCAAAGAAAATCATTGTATCTATTTTGGATAATGTGCATGGCATGTTGTTCATATCATCAACCACATCAGTAAGATAAAACAGGAGATGACAAGGTGCAAACGTGGGCTGCTTCACCACATACTGGATTATAGATCCACAAAAACAAGCATAAATATAGGGAGTATTAAGTAATGTGTATGGTATGAATAAGGAATTTGGGTTTACAAGTAAAACTTAGAACTTACGGTTCTTGCGAACATGCATTTTGGTAGAAACAGCAAACTAAACAGCAGGAAACGATAGGGAGTATGAGCAAATTAAACAGCAGTTGAGGATAAAGGCTCTAGAAGGACTGACTTACATTAACAGTTAACACCGACTTTATAATGGACTTCTCCATGTCAAGGGAATGACAACTCAAGAATTTCAGCATAGAATCTTCTTCATAAGCATTACCTGTACTCTACATTTTGTAGAGAGTACTTATAGATATGATAATACTGGAAGGGATAGATGATAAAGAAGATAAGATGCAGATTGATGCTACATAATCAACTACCAATCCCTGGAAGTACAAGCGTTACAAGACAAACTGTACTGACAAGAGCAATGGGCTACACTTCTGCACTGGCATTGTCTGTGTATTCTACTTGTTGGTAAGATTAAATATAGATCTGATCTTTTTAGTAAATGGTGGGCGAGGGAGACAAGATGCAGAATGCTACAAAATGAACCAATCCCTCTTCCCATAATACAAGAGTGTTTTGAACACTGGTGTACTGTACAAAACATTGTTATATTACGGGACGGAGGGAGTAGCTGTTAATGTAAGTACAGTGATAGACCACGTTCAGTCCTTATAAGAGGACTGCAGAGCTAAACCTCTTCAAAAGCATTGGGTTAATTCTAAATTTATGTAAGAGTCCATACGGATCTTATAGTGTCCACCAAATGGACGATTACGAGGCTAACATGTGCAGTGATGCTACATAATCAAACAACTATGAAAGTAAGTATGGTCATACAGGGCAAGAGGTACTCACAAGAGCAATGCAGTGTGCAGTATAGTTGCGAGATTCTGTATCCCTTGAGAATGAATGTTCTTCTGCTAACAATTTTCGTACATGTGAGATATTAAGGCAAATGTAAAATTGTAGTTCAAATTGTGATGTGATATCATAGACTGTACCTTACGCTACAGCCGAGACCAATGTGTAACAAGATTATTCCAGTCACCGTCGGATAAATGTAGCACCGGAGACTTTGTAGAAATTTCGTTCAGAGGCTTGCCATCAAAGTGCGCTTGCCTTAGGTAGGAATGATACTTCATCAATGAGTGCTTGAAAAGCGCAACCAACTGATACGTCACCAACGTATCTATAATTTTTGATTATTCCATGCTATTATATTACCCCTTTTGGATGTTTATGGGCTTTATTATACACATTTATATCATTTTTGGGACTAACCTACTAACCGGAGGCCCAGCCCATATTGTTGTTTTATTGCTTGTTTCAGTATTTCGAGGTAAAGGAATATCAAACGGAGTCCAAACGGAATGAAACCTTCGGCATCGTGATTTTTTGGAAGAATGTGATCCTGTAGACTTGGAGTCCATGTCAGAAGATCCTCGAGGAGGCCACGAGATAGGAGGCCGCGCCCCACTTACAGGGTGATGGCCCCCTATCTCGTGGGCCCCTCGAGCACCTCCTGACTGACTTCTTTAGCCTATATATGCCTACATACCCTAAAACCATCGAAAATCAAGATAGATAGGAAGTTCCACCGCTGCAAGCCTCTGTAGCCACCAAAAACCTCTCGGGAGCCCGTTCCGGCACCCTGCCGGAGGGGGAATCAATCACCGGTGGCCATCTTCATCATCCCGGTGCTCTCCATGACGAGGAGGGAGTAGTTCACCATCGGGGTTGAGGATATGTACCAGTAGCTATGCGTTAGATCTCTTTATCTTGTGTTCCCTCTCGTGTTCCCTCTATGGCACGATCTTGATGTATCCCGAGCTTTGCTATTGTAGTTGGATCTTATGATGTTTCTCCCCCTCTACTCTCTTGTGATGAATTGAGTTTCCCCTTTTTAAAGTTATCTTATCGGATTGAGTCTTTTATCAGAACACTTGATGTATGTCTTGCCGTGTTTATCTGTGGTGACAATGGGATTTCACGTTCCTCTTGATGTATGTTTTGGTGACCAACTTGCGGGTTCCGCCCATGAACTTTTGCATAGGGGTTGGCACACGTTCTTGACTCTCCGGTAGTAACTTTGGGGCAATCTTTGAAGTACTTTGTGTTGGTTGGATGAATCTGCGATTGTGTGATGCATATCGTATAATCATGCCCACGGATACTTGAAGTGACAATGGAGTATCTAGGTGACATTACAGTTTTGGTTGATTTGTGTTGTAAGGTGTTATTCTAGTACGAACTCTTTTATAGATTGATCCGAAAGAATAACTTTGAGGTGGTTTCGTACCCTACCATAATCTCTATGTTTGTTCTCCGCTATTAGTGGCTTTGGAGTGACTCTTTGTTGCATGTTGAGGGATTGTTATATGATCTATCTATGTTATTTTTGTTGAGAGAACTTGCAGTAGTGAAAGTATGAACCCTAGACCTTGTTTCCTACCATTGCAATACCATTTACGCTCACTTTTATCGTTAGTTACCTTGCTGTTTTAATTATTTCAGATTACAAATACCCATATCTACTATCTATTTTGCACTTGTATCACCATCTCTTCGCCGAACTAGTGCACCTATACAATTTACCATTGTATTGGGTGTGTTGGGGACACAAGAGACTCTTTGTTATTTGGTTGCAGGGTTGCTTGAGAGAGACCATCTTCATCCTACGCCTCCCACGAATTGATAAACCTTAGGCCATCCACTTGAGGGAAATTTGCTACTGTCCTACAAACTTGTGCACTTGCAGGCCCAACAACGTCTACAAGAAGAAGGTTGTGTAGTAGACATCAAGCTCTTTTTTGGCGCCGTTGCCAGGGAGGTGAGTGCTTGAAGGTATATCTTTAGATCTTGCAATCGAATCTTTTTGTTTCTTGTTTTATCACTAGTTTAGTTTATAAAAGGAAACTACAAAAAAATGGAGTTAAGTTTGTCTCATACGCTTTGTCTTTTTAATATCTTTCGTGAGTATTATGGAAAGGAAAATTGTGCTCAAGTGCTAGAAGAAGAATGCATTAAATACTTGGTACTAAATCTTTGAATGATGAGCATGATTGCAATGTTGTTAGTATGAACTCTTTGAATATCCATAGTACTAATGATGATTGCACTAGTTATGATGAAAATGTCTCCTATAAGCATGTTGATTTTTGTGGAGTAGATTGGATTTGCATGGACACACCAAATAGAGAAAATAGATATTGCAAGAGCCATAAGTACTTCAAAACTAAAGGTTTGCAAGAAAGTATTGATGAGTGTGCTAGAAGATTCAATATTTTTCGCGCTCCTTGTGAACTTTGCAATGAACATGGTCATTTAAATCTCCAATGCAAATTGTTCTATGATCGAATCGTGTCCAAAAATTGTGAGAGCTTGATTACCCTTGGGCATCATAAAGAGCTTAGTCTTCTTTTGGGGTATGAAGAAATGAAACGTATAACTGAGGGTATTCCAATATTTAATCTTGATAGATTTCTTGATTTTTATCTAGAGGATATTTATATGTTTTGTGTGGAGAATTGCATTGAAAATCTTTATATTGCCAATTACATAAAGAAAAGAAAGCAAATAGAAGATGATGAGAATACTAATGAAAGGGAAGAGACTTCCCAATATCCTCCTATTATTTCTCATGATGAATCAGGTAACGAGGAGGAGCTTTCTATTCAACCAATCTCATCAATAAGGAGCTCAAACAGGAAGGTTGAACCCACGTATAATATGAAGAAGAAAAAGAAAGGAAGGAGCAACAAAGATAGAAAGGTATCCCTCCCAAATGATGTAGCTCCTACTACTCATTGTGATGATGATAATTGCTATACTATTGGTGCTATCAATATTTTAAATGATGAAAGTGATTATGCTTATGATATGAAAGGGCCCAAGCTTGGGGAAGCTATGTTTGATGAGGATGAAATATTTGAGAATATATTTGCTGGAATTAATGTTTGTCCCAAGCTTGGGGATGCTATGTTTAATGAAGATGATATTTTTAGTGTCCCAAGTTTTGATATGCAAAGTTGTTATGATGATAGCATGCCTCCTACCTATGATGATTATATTGATGAAAGTGGGTTTGGAAGAGTGTCAACTTTAGGAAGTAGTGATCCCACTATTTTGGAGGATGTTGAATTTTATTGCGATGAATACGAAAGGGGATTTGGAAGAGTGTCAACTTTATTTAGTGATTCCACTATCTTGGGAGAGGTTTCAATCGATTATGATGAGAACGAAGTTGCTACTTATGTTGATTATTGTGATGAAACTTATGCTATAAAAAGTAGTGATGATTATATTTATAAATCTTGTCATGATTATGATTACCCTTTTTCTGAACATTACTCTTTTAATATGGAAACAATTTATAGTATTCGAGTCTCTTATGATACTCCCACTATTCTGAATGAGAAGAATTTTGCTTATGTGGGGAGTAATAAAATTTATATGCTTGTAGATCATGAAAAGAATTCTTTAGGTGCTGGTTATATTGTTAAATTCATTCATGATGCTACTGAAAATTATTATGAGGGAGGAATATATGCTTGTAGGAATTGCAATAATGTCAAGTTTCCTCTCTATGTGTTGAAAATCTTGAAGCTATGCTTGTTTTACCTTCCTGTGCTTGTTGATTATTGTTCCCATAAGTTGTTTGCTCACAAAATCCCTATGCATAGGAAGAGGGTGAGACTTAAATGTGCTAGTCATATGCTTCATGATGTTCACATTATGTTTCAATTTTATCCTTTATGTGAGCATCATTGTCATCATCATGCATAGCAAGAAAGGCATTAAAGAAAAACGCTTGTTGGGAGTGTTGGAAATATGCCCTAGAGGCAATAATAAAAGTATTATTATATTTCAATGTTCATGATAATTGTCTTTTGTTCATGCTATAACTGTATTATCCGGAAATCGTAATACACGTGTGAACACTTAGACCCCAATATGTCCCTAGTGAGCCTCTAGTTGACTAGCCCGTTGTGATCAATAGATAGTCATGGTTTCCTGACTATGGACATTGGATGTCGTTGATAACGGGATCACATCATTAGGAGAATGATGTGATGGACAAGACCCAATCCTAAGCATAGCATAAAAGATCGTATAGTTCGTTTGCTAGAAGCTTTGCCAATGTCAAGTATCTATTCCTTCGACCATGAGATCGTGTAACTCCCGGTTACCGTAGGAGTGCCTTGGTGTATCAAACGTCACAACGAATCGGGTGACTATAAAGGTGCATTACGGTATCTCCGAAAGTATCTGTTGGGTTGACACGGATCGAGATGGATTTGTCACTCCGTATGATGGAGAGGTATCTCTGGGCCCACTCGGTAATGCATCATCATAATGAGCTCAAGGTGACCAAGGTGTTGCCACGGGATCATGCATTACGATGCGAGTAAAGTGACTTGCCGTAACGAGACCGAACAAGGTATTGGGATACCGACGATCGAAGTCTCGCAAGTAACGCATCGATTGACAAAGGAATTGCATACGGGTTTGATCGAATCCTCGACATCGTGGTTCAACCGATGAAATCATCGAGGAGCATGTGGGAACCAACATGGGTATCAGACCCGCTGTTGGTTATTGCCGAGAGTCGCCTCGGTCATGTCTGCGTGTCTCCGAACCCGTAGGGTCTACACACTTAAGGTTCGGTGGACGCTTAGGGTTAGTAGGAAGTCAAGTATGTGACTACCGAATGTTGTTCGAGTCCGGATGAGATCCCGGACGTCACGAGGAGTTCGGAAGGGTCTGGAGGTAAAGAATAATATATAGGAAGTGGTGTTTTCGCCATCGGGAAAGTTTGGGGTTTCCGGTAAAAGCACGGACCACCGGAAGGGTCCCGGGTCCACCGGTGGGGCCACCTATCCGGAGGGCCCCATGGGCTGAAGTGGGAGGAACCAGCCCATAGTGGGCTGGTGCGCCCTAGGCCCACCCTGCGCCTAGGGTTGAAACCCTAGGGGGGGGGCGCCCACCCGCCTTGGGGGCACTCCACCCCTTGGCCGCCGCCCCCCGGAGACTAGATCTCAGGGCGCCCACCTGTGGGGCCTATATAGGGGGGAGGGAGGGGCTGCTGCACCCATCTCCAAGGCGCAGCCCTCCCTCCCAACACTTCTCCTCCTCCGTAAGAGCTCGTGAAGCCACGCCGAGTATCGCTCTCCACCATCACCACGCCCGCTGCTGCCGGTGGAGTTGTCTTCCTCAACCTCTCCTTCCTCCTTGCTGGATCAAGACGGAGGAGACGCCGCTCGTCCCGCACGTGTGTTGAACGCGGAGGTGCTGTCCGCTCAAGCACTTGGACATCGGTGATCTGAATCACGCTCGAGCACGACTCCATCATCACCTTGCAAGCTTCCGCACGCGATCTACAAGTGGTATGTAGATGCAAACTCTCTCCGCTACTCGTTGCTTAGATGAACTCATAGATGGATCTTGGTGAAGCCGTAGGAAAATTTTAATTTTCTCGCAACGTTCCCCAACAAAGTGGCATCATGAGCTAGGTCTATGCGTAGTTCTCTAATGCACGAGTAGAACACAATTTGTTGTGGGCGCTGATCTTGTCATCTTACTTGCCTCTACTAGTCTTTTCTTGCTCAACGGTATTGTGGGATGAAGCGGCCGGACCAACCTTACACGACGCTTATGTGGGACCGGTTCCACCGATCGACATGCACTAGTTGCATAAGGTGGTGGCGGGTGTCTGTCTCTCCCACTTTAGTTGGAGCGGATTCGATGAACAAGGCCCTTATGAAGGGTAAATAGAAGTTGACAAAATCACGTTGTGGTGATTCATAGGTAAGAAAACGTTCTTGCTAGAACCCAATCGCAGCCACGTAAAAGATGCAACAATTAGAGGACGTCTAACTTGTTTTTGCAGCGATTGATCATGTGATGTGATATGGCCTTAAGTTGTGATGAATGATGAATTGTGATGTATGAGATCATGTTCTTGTAATAGGATTCACGACTTGCATGTCGATGAGTATGACAACCGGCAGGAGCCATAGGAGTTGTCTTTATTTTTTGTATGACCTGCGTGTCATTGAAGAACGCCATGTAAACTGCTTTACTTCATTACTAAACGCGTTAGTCATAGAAGTAGAAGTAGTCGTTGGCGTGACAACTTCATGAAGACACGATGATGGAGATCATGATGATGGAGATCATGGTGTCAAGCCGGTGACAAGATGATCATGGAGCCCCGAAGATGGAGATCAATGGAGCTTGATGATATTGGCCATATCATGTCACAACTATATAATTGCATGTGATGTTTATTATGTTTATGCATCTTGTTTACTTAGGACGACGGTAGTAAATAAGATGATCCTTACAAAATTTCAAGAAGTGTTCTCCCTAAGCGGCACCGTTGCTACAGTTTCGTCGCTTCTAAGCACCACGTGATGATCGGTGTGATGGATTCTTACGCTCACATACAACGGGTGTAAGACAGTTTTACACAGCGAAAACACTTAGGGTTAACTTGACGAGCCTAGCATGTGCGGACATGGCCTCGAACACGGAGACCGAAAGGTCGAACACAAGTCGTATGGAAGATACGATCAACATGAAGATGTTCACCGACGATGACTAGTCCGTCTCACGTGATGATCGGACACGGGCTAGTCGACTCGGATCGTGTAACACTTAGATGACTAGAGGATGTCTAATCTAAGTGGGAGTTCATAATTTGATTAGAACTTTATTATCATGAACTTAGTCTAAAACCTTTGCAAATATGTCTTGTAGATCAATGGCCAACGCTAATGTCAACATGAACTTCAACGTTCCTAGAGAAAACCAAGCTGAAAGATGATGGCAGCAACTATACGGATCGGGTCCGGAACACGAGGATCATCCTCATAGCTGCCAGAAGCAATATGTCCTAGACGAACCGCTAGGTGACGCTCCGTCTGAAGAACCAAGACGTTATGAACGCTTGGCAATCTCATCTTCGATGATTACTCCCTCGTCCAAAGGCGGCATGCTCTACAGCTTAGAACCGGGCTCCAAAAGCGTTTTGAGCATCACGGAGCATATGAGATGTTCAAGAGCTGAAACTAGTTTTCCAAGCTCATGCCCGGTCGAGAGATATGATGTCTCCGACAAGTTCTACAGATTGTAAGATGGAGGAGAACAGTTACGTCGATGAGCACATCCTGAAGATGTCCAGGTTGCACGCACGTATGACCCAGCTTGAACATTAACCTCCTGATGAGGCGGTCATTGACAGAATCCTCGATCGCTCCCACCAAGCTACAAGAGCTTTGTGATGAACTACAACATGCAGGGATGGAAAAGACCATTCTGAAGTGTTCTTGATGCTGAAGTCAGCAGAGGCTGAAATCAAGAAAGAACATCAAGTGTTGATGGTCAATAAGACCACTAAGTTCAAGAAGGGCAAGGGTAAGAAGAACTTCAAGAAGGACGGCAAAGATGTTGCCGCGCCTGTAAGCTTCGTTGCGGGAAGAAGTCAAAGAATGGACCCAAGCACGAGACCGAGTGCTTTTATTGCAAGGGGAGGGTCATCGAAGCGGAACTGCCCCAAATACTTAGCGGATAAGAAGGCCGGCAACACCAAAGTTATATTTGATATACATGTAATTGATGTGTACCTTACCAAGACTGTAGTAACTCCCGGTATTTGATACCGTGCCGTTGCTCATATTTGTAACTCACAGCAGGAGCTGCGGAATAAACGGAGACCGGCGAAGGACGAGGTGACGGCGCGCTGCGTCGGGAATGGTTCCAGAGTCGATGTGATCACCGTCGGCACGCTGCCTCTACGTTTACCTACGGGATTAGTTTTGAACCTTAATAATTGTTATTCAGTGCCAAGTTTGAGCATGAACATTGTATCTGGATCTCGTTTGATACGAGATGGCTACTCATTTAAGTCTGAGAATAATGGTTGTTCGATTTATATGAGAGATATGTTTTATGGTCATGCTCCGATGGTCAATGGTTTATTCTTAATGAATCTCGAGCGTAATATTACACATGTTCATAGTGTGGATGCCAAAAGATGTAAAGTTGATAACGATAGTCCCACATACTTGTGGCATTGCCACCTTGGTCACATTGGTGTCAAGTGCATGAAGAAGCTCCATGCTGATGGACTTTTAGAGTCTCTTGATTATGAATCGTTTGACACATGCGAACCATGCCTCTTGGGCAAAATGACCAAGACTCCGTTCTCCGGAACAATGGAGTGAGCAACCAACTTGTTGGAAATCATACATACCGATGTGTGCGGTCCAATGAGCGTTGAGGCTCGCGGAGGATATCGTTATGTTCTCACTCTCACTGATGACTTGAGTAGATATGGGTATGTCTACTTAATGAAACACAAGTCTGAGACCTTTGAAAAGTTCAAGGAATTTCAGAGTGAGGTAGAGAATCAACGTGACCGAAAGATAAAGTTCCTACGATCAGATCGTGGAGGAGAATACTTAAGTGACGAGTTTGGTACACACTTAAGAAAATGTGGAATCGTTTCACAACTCACGCCGCCTGGAACACCTCAGCGAAACGGTGTGTCCAAACGTCGTAATCGCACTCTATTGGATATGGTGCGGTCTATGATGTCTCTTACCGATTTACCGCTATCATTTTGGGGATACGCTCTAGAGACAGCTACATTCACTTTAAATAGGGCACCGTCTAAATCCGTTGAGACGACACCGTATGAATTATGGTTTGGGAAGAAACCTAAGCTGTCGTTTCTAAAAGTTTGGGATGCGATGCTTATGTCAAGAAACTTCAACCTGAAAAGCTCGAACCCAAGTCGGAAAAATGCGTATTCATAGGATACCCTAAGGAAACTGTCGGGTATACCTTCTACTTAAGATCCGAAGGCAAGATCTTTGTTGCCAAGAACGGATGCTCGAAAAGAGTTTCTCTCGAAAGAAGTAAGTGGGAGGAAAGTAGAACTCGATGAAGTACTACCTCTCGAACGGGAAGGTGGTGCAGCGATGAAACCGCTCTGTGATGCCCACACCAATCAAGAGGAAAACAATGATGATGATCAAGGTACTTGGATCAAGTTACTCTCGAACTTCAAGGTCCACGAGGACACGCTCCGCACCATAGTGGTACGGCAACCCTGTCATGGAAATCATGTTGCTAGACAACAATGAAACTTCGAACTATGAAGAAGCAATGGCGGGCCGGATTCCAACAAATGGCTTGGAGCCATGAAACCGAGATAGAATCCATGTATGAAAACAAAGTATGGACTTTGACAGACTTGCCCGATGATCATGAAAGCGATAGAAAACAAATGGATTTTTAAGAAGAAGACGGACGCGGATGGTAATGTTACCATCTATAAAGCTCGACTTGTCGCTAAGGGTTATCGACAAGTTCAAGGGATTGACTACGACGAGACATTCTCTCCGTAGCGAAGCTTAAGTCCGTCCGAATCATGTTAGCAATTGCCGCATACTATGATTATGAGATATGGCGATGGACGCCAAAACGGCATTCCTTAACGGACATCTTAAGGAAGAGCTGTATATGATGCAGCGGAAGGTTTTGTCGATCCTCGAATGCTAACAAAGTATGCAAGCTCCAGCGATCCATTTATGGACTGGTGCAAGCATCTCGAGTTGGAACATTCGCTTTGATGAGATGATCAAAGCGTTTGGGTTTATGCGAGACTTATGGAGAAGCCTGCGTTTACAAGAAAGTGAGTGGGAGCTCAGAGCATTTCTCCTATTATATGTAGATGACATACTCTTGATGGGAAATGATACAAAACTTCGGACAACATTAAGGCCTACTTGAATAAGTGTTTTTCAATGAAGGACCTTGGAGAAGCTGCTTATATATTAGGCATCAAGATCTATAGAGATAGATCGAGACGCCTCATAGGTCTTTCACAAAGCACATACCTTGATAAGATTTTGAAGAGGTTCAAAATGGATCAGTCCAAGAAGGGTTCTTGCCTATGTTACAAGGTGTGAGATTGAGCTCGGCTCATCCCACCACGACAAAAGATAAAGAAGGGATGAGTGTCATCCCTATGCTTCAGCCATAGGATCTATTATGTATGCCATGCTGTGTACTGACCGATGTAAACCTTGCCATAAGTTTGGTTGCAAGATACCAAAGTAATCCCGCAAGGAACACCGGACAGCGGTCAAGAATATCCTGAAGTACCGAAAAGGACAAAGGACATGTTTTCGTTTATGGAGGAGACGAAGAGCTCGTCAGAAGGGTTACGCCGATGCTAGCTTCGACTCAGATCCGATGACTCTAAGTCACAAACCGGATAAGTGTATATGTTGAATGGTGGAGCAAGAAGCTGGTGTGCGGTGCAAGCGAAGCGTCGTGGCGGGATCTACGTGAAGCGGAGTACATGGCAGCCTCGGAGGCAGCGATGAAGCGATTTGGGTGAAGGAGTTCATCACCGACCTAGGAGTCATACCCAATGCGTCGGGGCCGATCAAACTCTTCTATGACAACACTTTGGAGCTATTGCCCTTGCCAAGGAGCCCAGGTTTCACAAGGAGACCAGCACATCAAGCGTCGCTTCAACTCCATCCGTGAAAATGTTCAAGATGGAGACATAGAGATTTGCAATGTGCACACGGATCCGAATGTCGAGATCCGCTGACTAGACTCTCTCGCGTGCAAAACATGATCAACACCGAACTCTATGGGTGTTCGATTCATCACAATGTAACTAGATTAGTGACTCTAGTGCAAGTGGGAGACTGTTGGAAATATGCCCTAGAGGCAATAATAAAAGTATTATTATATTTCAATGTTCATAATAATTGTCTTTTGTTCATGCTATAACTGTATTATCCGGAAATCGTAATACACGTGTGAACACTTAGACCCCAATATGTCCCTAGTGAGCCTCTAGTTGACTAGCCCATTGTGATCAATAGATAGTCATGGTTTCGACTATGGACATTGGATGTCGTTGATAACGGGATCACATCATTAGGAGAATGATGTGATGGACAAGACCCAATCCTAAGCATAGCATAAAAGATCGATAGTTCGTTTGCTAGAAGCTTTGCCAATGTCAAGTATCTATTCCTTCGACCATGAGATCGTAACTCCGGTTACCGTAGGAGTGCCTTGGGTGTATCAAACGTCACAACGAATCGGGTGACTATAAAGGTGCATTACAGGTATCTCCAAAAGTATCATTTGGTTGACATGGATCGAGATCGGATTTGTCACTCCGTATGACGGAGAGGTATCTCTGGGCCCACTCGGTAATGCATCATCATAATGAGCTCAAGGTGACCAAGGTGTTGGCCACGGATCATGCATTACTAAGACGAGTAAAGTGACTTGCCGTAACGAGGTGAACAAGGTATTGGGATACCGACGATCGAGTCTCGGGCAAGTAACGCATCGATTGACAAAGGGAATTGCATATGAGGTTTGATCGAATCCTCGACATCGTGGTTCAACCGATGAAATCATCGAGGAGCATGTGGGAACCAACATGGGTATCCAGACCCGCTGTTGGTTATTGCCCGAGAGTCGTCTCGGTCATGTTCTGCGTGTCTCCCGAACCCGTAGGGTCTACACACTTAAGGTTCGGTGACGCTAGGGTTAGTAGGAAGTCAAGTATGTGACTACCGAATGTTGTTCGAGTCCGGATGAGATCCGGACGTCACGAGGAGTTCGGAAGGGTCCGGAGGTAAAGAATAATATATAGGAAGTGGTGTTTCGCCATCGGGAAAGTTTGGGGTTTCCGTGAAAGCTGGGACCACCGGAAGGGTCCGTGGGTCCACCGGTGGGGCCACCTATCCCGGAGGGCCCCATGGGCTGAAGTGGCAGGGAACCAGCCCATAGTGGGCTGGTCGCGCCTCAGGCCCACCCCTGCGCCTAGGGTTGAAACCCTAGGGGGGGGGCGCCCACCGGCTTGGGGGCACTCCACCCCCTAGGTCGCCGCCCCCGGAGATTGGATCTCCAGGCCGCCACCCCTGTGGGGCCTATATAAAGGGGGAGGGGGGGCTGCTGCACCCATCTCCAAGGCGCAGCCCTCCCTCCCAACACTTCTCCTCCTCTGTAAGAGCTCGGCGAAGCCTCGCCGAATCTTGCTTCTCCACCATCACCACGCCTGCGTTACGGTGGAGTTGTCTTCCTCAACCTCTCCTTCCTCCTTGCTGGATCAAGACGGAGGAGACGCCGCCGTCCCGCACGTGTGTTGAACGTGGAGGTGCTGTCCGTTCAACACTTGGACATCGGTGATCTGAATCACGTTCGAGTATGACTCCATCATCACCTTGCAAGCTTCCGCACGCGATCTACAAGTGGTATGTAGATGCAAACTCTCTCCCGTTACTCGTTGCTTAGATGAACTCATAGATGGATCTTGGTGAAGCCGTAGGAAAATTTTTAATTTTCTGCAACGTTCCCCAACAGGGAGACAACCCAATATTTATCCTTACTATTTTTGTGTGTCCACATGATAATGCTACTGTATTAGTCATGTTTTATAGCTTTTGTTTCAATAAAGTGCCAAGTAAGACCTTTAGGATAACTTATGGTGATAGTTGTGTTGATCCTGCTGAGAATGAGAAACTTTTGCGCCAAGTAAATTAGTTCTGTTAATTCACAGCAATGGGTTTCTGACTAGATTCTTTTTTATCTTGATTGATAAAGAAATTGCTTAGGTCTTCCTAATTTGGTAGGATTATTGGAGTTCCAGAAGCATACGTTTGATACAAATTACTACAGACTGTTCTTTTTTTGACAGATTCTGTTTTCTATGTGTTGTTTGCTTATTTAGATGAATCTATGGCTAGTATTAAGTGATATGAACCATAGATAAGTTGAAGTACAGTAGATATTACACCAATATGAATTTATAATGAGTTCATTACAGTACCTAAGTGGTGGTTTTATTTTGTTATACTAACGGAGCTTACGAGTTTTCTGTTGAGTTTTGTGTTGTGGAGTTTTCAAGTTTTGGGTAAAGATTCGATGGACTATGGAATAAGGAGTGGCAAGAGCCTAAGCTTGGGGATGCCCAAGGCACCCCAAGGTAATATTCAAGGACAACTTAGAGCCTAAGCTTGGGGATGCCCCGGAAGACATCCCCTTTTCCGTCTTCGTTCATCGGTAACTTTACTTGGAGCTATATTCTTATTCCCCACATGATATGTGTTTTTCTTGGAGCGTCATTTTATTTTTTTAGTATTTGCTTTCTGTTAGTTATAATAGTGTTTTGCATCTTTGGTTTCAATAAAAAAGTCAAGGATAGCCTTTACCATGCTTATTTTGCTAGTATACATGTTGCTGTTTGAAAACAGAAAGTTTACCGCTGTTGCAAAAATTCCCTAGAAAAGTCAGAGCATGATATAATGTTGAAACTTTTTGCATAATGAGATATGATAAATTTAATATAGTGGGAATTTTATTTCATAACTTTTGGAGTTAGGGAAGTATGGATACTCTTGCATTCTTTACAGACTGTACTGTTTTGGCAGATTGCTGTTATGTTTGCATATGTTTGCTTGTTTAATGATTCTATTTGAGGATAGGAGTGTTAGATATGCAGAGGCATTTAGTATGCAATGTTGAATAATAATTTTAGTGATTTGTTACAGTAGAAAATGATAAGGTTTTGCATTGGTTTATACTAACCTATCTCATGAGTTCTTGTTGAGTTTGCTGTGGATGAAGCTTTTGATAAAAAGATAAACCATGATATGAGAGGAATTAGGGAGACACAAAAGTTCAAGCTTGGGGATGCCCAAGGCACCCCAAGATAATATTCCAAGAAGTCTCAAGCATCTAAGCTTGGGGATGCCCCGGTAGGCATCCCACCTTTCTTCTTCAACAACTATCGGTTAGTATCGGTTGAGCCTAAGTTTTTGCTTCTTCACATGAGTTGTGCTATCCTTGCAATGTCATTTTATTTTGTTTTGCTTGCTGTTTGAATAAGATACCAAGATCTGAAATTCTTTAATGTTAGAGAGTCTTCACATAGTTGCACAATTATTCGACTACTCATTGATCTTCACTTATATCTTTCGGAGTAGTTTGTCATTTGCTCTAGTGCATCACTTATATCTTTTAGAGCACGGCGGTGGTAATATTTTGTAGAAATTGCTAGTCTCTCATGCTTCACTTATATTATTTTGAGAGTCTTTTATAACAGCATGGTATTTGCTATGGTTACAAAGTTGGTCCTAGAATGATGAGCATCCAAGTTGGGTATAATAAAAACTATCATAGAAATAGAATTGGATGCTATGATCAATTTGATGCTTGATAATTGTTTTGAGATATGGAGGTAGTGATATTAAAGTCATGCTAGTTGAGGTGATTATGAAATGTACTTGTGTTGAGGTTTGTGATTCCCGTAGCATGCACGTATGTTGAACCGCTTTGTGATGAAGTTGGAGCACAATTTTATTTATTGAGTGTCTTCCTTCTGAGTTGCGGTCGGGGACGAGCGATGGTCTTTTCCTACCAATTTATCCCCCTAGGAGCATGCGTAGTGCTTTGGTTTTTGATGACCTCTAGAGTTTTGCAACAAGTACATGAGTTCTTTTGATTAATGTTAAGTCCATGGATTATACGCACCTCACCCTTCCACCATTGCTAGCCTCTCTTGTGCCGCGCAACTTTCGCCGATACCATACACCCACCATATACCTTCCTCAAAACAGCCACCATACCTACCTATTATGGCATTTCCATAGCCATTCCGAGATATATTGCCATGCAACTTTCCACCGTTCCGTTCATATGACACGCATTACTTTTGTCATATTGCTCTTTGCATGATCATGTAGTTGACATTGTATTTGTGGCAAGGCCACCTTCATAACTTTCATACATGTCGCTCTTGATTCATTGCATATCCCACTACACCGCCGAAGGCATTCATATAGAGTCATATCTTGTTCTAACTTTGAGTTGTAAATCCATAAAAGTGTGATGATCTTCATTATTAGAGCATTGTCCTAGTGAGGAAGGGATGATGAAGACTATGATTCCCCCACAAGTCGGGATGAGACTTCGGACTTTACAAAAAAGAAAAAAAAAGAAAAAAAGAGAAAGGCCAAAAAGAAAAAAAAAGAGATGGCCAAAGAAAAAGAAAAAAAGAAAAAAAGAAAGAAAAAATAATGAGAGAAAAAGAGAGAAGGGACAATGCTACTATCTCTTTTTCCACACTTGTGCTTCAAAATAGCACCATGATCTTCATGATAGAGAGTCTCATATGTTGGCACTTTCATGTACTAGTGGGAATTTTTCATTATAGAACTTGGCTTGTATATTCCAATGATGGGCTTCCTCAAAAGTGCCCTAGGTCTTCGTGAGCAAGCAAGTTGGATGCACCCCACTTAGTTTCTTTTGTTGAGCTTTCATTTATTTATAGTTCTAGTGCATCCATTGCATGGCAATCCCTACTCACTCACATTGATATCTATTGATGGGCATCTCCATAGCCCGTTGATACGCCTAGTTGATCTGAGACTATCTTCTCCTTTTTGTCTTCTCCACAACCACCATTCTATTCCACATATATTGCTATGTCCATGGCTCACGCTCATGTATTACGTGAAAGTTGAAAGAATTTGAGATTATTAAAGTATGAAACAATTGATTGGCTTGTCATCGGGGTTGTGCATGATTAAATACTTTGTGTGATGAAGATAGAGCAACAGCCAGACTATATGATTTTGTAGGGTTAACTTTCTTTTGCCATGTTATTTTGAGAAGACATGATTACTTTGATTAGTATGCTTGAAGTATCACCATTTTCATGTTAATATGAACTTTTATTTTGTATCATTTGGATCTGAACATTCATGCCACAATAAAGAAAATTACATTGAGAATTATGCTAGGTAGCATTCCACATCAAAAATTCTGTTTTTATCATTTACCTACTCAAGGACGAGCAGGAATTAAGCTTGGGGATGCTTGATTCGTCTCCAACGTATCTATAATTTTTTATTGTTCCATGCTATTATATCACCCCTTTTGTATGTTTATGGGCTTTATTATACACATTTATATCATTTTTGGGACTAACATACTAACTGGAGGCCGAGCCCATATTGCTGTTTTATTGCTTGTTTCAGTATTTCGAGGAAAAGGAATATCAAACAGAGTCCAAACTGAATGAAACATTCGGCATCGTGATTTTTTGGAAGAATATGATCCTGGAGACTTGGAGTCCACGTCAGAAGATCCTCGAGGAGGCCACAAGATAGGAGGCCGTGCCCCCCTTACAGGGTGGTGGCCCCTGTCTCGTGGGCCCCTCGAGCACCTCCCGACCGACTTCTTTAGCCTATATATGCCTACGTACCCTAAAACCATCGAAAATCAAGATAGATCGGGAGTTCTGCCGCTGCAAGCCTCTGTAGCCACCAAAAACCTCTCGGGAGCCCGTTCCAGGAACCTGCCGGAGGGGGAATCCATCACCAGTGGCCATCTTCATCATCTCGGCGCTCTCCATGACGAGGAGGGAGTAATTCACCCTCGGGGATGAGGGTATGTACCAGTAGCTATGTGTTTGATCTCTCTGTCTCGTGTTCTCTCTCGTGTTCCATCTATGGCATGATATTGATGTATCCCAAGCTTTGCTATTGTAGTTGGATCTTATGATGTTTCTCCCCCTCTACTCTCTTGTGATGAATTGAGTTTCCCCTTTTGAAGTTATCTTATCGGATTGAGTCTTTTATGAGAACACTTGATGTATGTCTTGCCGTGTTTATCTGTGGTGACAATGGGATTTCACGAGCCTCTTGATGTATGTTTTGCTGACCAACTTGCAGGTTCCGCCCATGAACTTATGCATAGGGGTTGGCACACATTCTTGACTCTCCGGTAGTAACTTTGGGGCACTCTTTGAAGTACTTTGTGTTGGTTGGATGAATCTGAGATTGTGTGATGCATATCGTATAATCATGCCCACGGATACTTGAAGTGATAATGGAGTATCTAGGTGACATTAGGGTTTTGGTTGATTTGTGTTGTAAGGTGTTATTCTAGTATGAACTCTTTTATAGATTGATCCGAAAGAATAACTTTGAGGTGGTTTCGTACCCTACCATAATCTCTACGTTTGTTCTCCGCTATTAGTGGCTTTGGAGTGACTCTTTGTTGCATGTTGAGGGATCGTTATATGATCTATCTATGTTATTATTGTTGAGAGAACTTGCACTAGTGAAAGTATGAACCCTACGCCTTGTTTCGTACCATTGCAATACCGTTTACGCTCACTTTTGTCGCTAGTTACCTTGCTGTTTTTATTATTATTTCAGATTACAAATACCCATATCTACAATCTATTTGCACTTGTATCACCATCTATTCGCCGAACTAGTGAACCTATACAATTTACCATTGTATTGGGTGTGTTGGGGACACAAGAGACTCTTTGTTATTTGGTTGCAGGGTTTCTTGAGAGAGACCATCTTCATCCTACGCCTCCCACGGATTGATAAACCTTAGGTCATCCACTTGAGGGAAATTTGCTACTGTCCTACAAACCTGTGCACTTGCAGGCCCAACAACGTCTACAAGAAGAAGGTTGTGTAGTAGACATCACCAACCCTTGCTCGTCATCAGAATCCAGTTTGCTGCTGACCTATTTAAAAGAATGAAATCTTGTGTCTTCTATCAGTAGAAACATATGCAGTAATGACAATGAATAACATTAGTACATTACTTACGCATAATTTGCGGAGGAAGACTGGAAATTGTTCTATGTCTGCGG
Organism: Aegilops speltoides; assembly: GCA_021437245.1. NCBI lineage: Eukaryota > Viridiplantae > Streptophyta > Magnoliopsida > Poales > Poaceae > Aegilops > Aegilops speltoides. Next base: position 203,131,883 of record CM038144.1, read on the forward strand.
TATAATCTTTCCATGAAGGAAAGATGCGCACAAAGTTCCTGGCAACAACATAAGCTTTGTCTTCTAAACTGGAAGAAATGGAACAAGGGTCCTATTTGCTGCAATTGGGGCTCTCTCTGGTTCGAAAAGGGATTTGGCAACTGGATTGGGTGTACTCTTTGCTGGAATGGGGGTTTTGTGTCGTACAGCTGGTGCTATGTCAACTGGCATAGTCATACTGTTTGCTGCAGTTCGGGTCTGCTGAGTTGGGGCATCAGAAATGACCAGTGTAGTAGGGCTAGAGTCTGCTAGAGTTGGGGTGTTTTGTGGGTCAGGTGATATTGCAACTACACCTAATGGGCTATTTGATTTATCAGGTGCCACTACCTTTTCCAAATACTTTGCTTGTGCTCCTCCACGATCAGCAATCGCCCTCTTCCTTTTGAACTTCTGATACACAAGAACAACATTTGAATGGATAATTATGGTATGATGACATATGGAATATGTACTGAAAATGGATAGGCAGGGCGTATTCACATACACGATGTGTAAACTAAGCTAATGGCAGTTCAACAAAGTAGAAGCAATGCAAAGCATCAGTTGCAAGATATGTGTGAGCAATGTAACCTTGGAAAGTTAGAGCAAGTACCTTGATGGGCGAATAAGATAGGGCATCTTCCTCTGACTCCTCCACTAGGGAGCTACATTGACTTATGTCTCCCACTAGCTCAGAATTACTGTTAGGATCATATTCTGAGCATGAATCTGTAGGTGGAGAGCGTTGGCATTGCATTGCATCCAGACTTGATTTCAGTCCCTTAATGCCATGTTTGACAGCCATGGCATTTGTTCTGCTTTATTCTTTTCATGCGCGCAAGCTCATAATCATAATGATGCTTTTCAGAATCTGAGATTCGTGAAAACATAAAAAGTAGTCAGATTATCTATGGAATGCATTCCGGATTCAACTCGAAGAGTGTCTCCCTATAAACCCCTGCAATGCAAAGTTCACCCCCCCAACCGTGCTGACCAAACCACACACAGAAATACAAACCCCTTATGTCCCTATAACAGGCAGGCACACATTTCAAAATTGAAGTTGGAACATTACAATCATATGAAATTCGTATTTGAACAAATAAACTAAGCAATTATGAGTGGCATAATGTTTAGCTTCAAGGGTGGAGTGTTGGTAGTGCGACACAAAGCAAGTACGCAGATTGTATTCCATGTAAAACATCAAAACCTATGTAAAAGCTGGAAATGAAACTTTCTTTCTATACAATGCAGTGTTCATTGCCCACACATGATGGAAGAGATCACATAGAGAAATACTATTCACTCATGTCTACGGTTCCAGTATTTAGAAACAGGGTGGTCCACCCTAAAAGAATATTGACAACAAATATGACAAGGCAAGCATAGATGTAGTAAATCAATCATTTACTTGTGAGCTTACTAGGACAAGTATGCAAAATTATAACTGCAGTAAGAGACCGTCCAAAATCTAAATGAAGAAGTTTGTCTAGCACTTATTGTTTGCAACTAATTGACATGAATAATTGGATATTGTATCGAATGAGTAAGAAAGACAAGTAAAATTGTCAACAAACCTGGCTTGCAGTAGTAATCTGTGTCAATGTCACTACGACCAACAATCCAAAATGACTAGTGTCTGTTCCGAGGGCCAGAATTTTGAAAACCCTGTGAACTTTAAAGGTACTACAAATTAACAAAATACATCTGAACCATTAAGTGTAGGTAGCACTGAGCACACAACAAACCCTAATGACAGTCCTGCCTAATGAGTAATGAATCAATTATAAAATGGGTGATGAGGAGTGGCTGCTGAGTGTTGAGGACGTATCTCAAGATAAATCGGGTTGGCTAGCTGGGTGCTGCATGCCTGAGCCCTGAATGGACTGGGAAGGTTGGCACGGCGGCGCACCGGGGCAGCGGTGACACTGTTGGGCGAGTGGCTCCTGGCCTCCTATTAGTCCGGCGTCTCCTCCTAGAGTCATGTCGTCCGGGCACGGCAAGTCGGCGGTGAGGCAAGCGGCTGGGGGCGAGTAGAGATCAGAAGCGCGCAGCAGAACAGAGGGCAATCGGGGCCTGGGACGACCCAAAATCGCAGGGTGGGCCGGCCCACCGTGGGCACCCTGTAGAGATACACACCCGAGCGGCGAACATGCATTTTCAAAACTAATTTAGGAACATTTAGCTGACCAATTAAACAACTCTATTTTAATAATATCAGATTCATATTTGAACAACTAAGCTTGTTTAGCTTGATGGGTTGAGCAGTGTTATTATGACACGAAGCAGGTATTCTGTTCGTATAGTGATCATAAAAGGGGGAAACTCTAAGCATATTTTTTTAGCAAAAGAGTGTTTCCCCTCCGATTTCTATTAAAGAAACCACCATGGAACCAACTTGATCAGTTAAACCCTAAGCATGATCAATTAAACCGTATTATGGCTGTGCCATGGCAGATTTGAAGCTGCAAACCGGAGAAATGATATTTAGCATCCATTGTTTGCTTCAAACTAAGAACTAAATTCTAAGATCTGAAAAGAAAGTAGAGTAACCAAGTTAAGATCTATTTTCTGGTTGAGATAAAAAGGTTGAGGAGATATGAAGTACCACCTCTCTTGTGGCGCCGTGTAGGCACCGGGGGTGCGATGGCTGTCGGTGGCATTGAAGCAGATCTATGACGGTAGACGGGTGCATCGGGGGATAAGTCCCGTTGTGGTGGAAGAGAAGGTCGTGAGAGGGGCCCCGACAAAGAGGACGATGGCGCTGATGAAGCGAGAGGACGCGATGCAAGGCTATTTGTCCGTCGCCGTGGATGAGAAACGTCCATATCTAGTAGTGGACGACGCGTTCTTGGTAGGCGCTCCGGCATGGTGCAGGATGGTGGCGATGGATGTGGTGGAGGACGGCGGCGATGGATGGGGTGGCGGACGGAGGCTGGTGCGGGGATGGGGTGTTCTAGCGCGGACGGTGTATGAATGGGAAAATGGAGAGAGAGGTACGGGGAACCATGTTTTTGGGTCGCGCCTGTCTGAAATATGGGAAAGTTACGAACATAGACCCCGTTTAAAATTTGGATGTCTCGTCGGTTGGGGATAGGACGGTAATCTCGCATCTCGCTAATATTTGCCCAGAGCGATTTCGGGCGAGGTGAGCGTGGTTTGCGCCCATGGTTGGCGCCCACGGTGTATGAACGGGGCTGACAGGTAGGGCGGTTTGTGTCACGTCTGAGTGAAGTAACAAACCTGCCCCTATTGAAAATATTTGCCTACATCGATTTCGTTCGAGATTGTTTTGCCGCCCACCGTGTATGAATGGGGAATGGAGGGAGAAACAGAGGTCTTTCGGACGAGCTTGAATCAAATGTGTTTTGCCGCCCATGTTTGACGCCCACCATGTAGGGATGGGCTCGGAGGCGGTCGTGTCACGTCTAATTGAAGTTACTAACCTACCCCTATTTAGAGTAGTGGAAATCAGGCCGATGGATTGTTCGTGTAATGGGTAGACAGTAATTTCCATCTCCCAAACACGTGGCTTTGTGCAGCCAACGTGGGAGTGGATATTTTGCCGCTTCTTTTGAATTTTGGGACAATAAGCATCCATGTTTACCCTGGCAACTAAATTCGAATCCATTTTGTATTCCTATATGAATCTTTATAAATCATCCTATGTGTTTTTATATATCTTCGAAAGTACGACAACGATATATTCCACTGTCATATATGAATATGGTCTACATATGCTGATACTCAAATTCATAAGCTGAATCCAGTTTAAGGTGAATTCGAATATTTGGAACACTTCATGTCCAACTCAAATGTCACACGCAACATAATGTGTACTCCCATTTAGATATGTACACAAGCGATGTATCAATATTCAAATACCGAGTCAATCAACCAAGAATGTACAGAACTAACAGACATATAAACACTTATGGAGTATATGGATCAATAATATCAACTAACATACATAAGCCAGGCCGCTTTACTTTTTTTTTGCTACAACAACATCCTTTTTCTAGCCAGCATCTTGGCCCTTTCCGATGCGTGCCACTTATGGTCCATCTATACTTCTATCACTGCTGAATGCACATTCAGCCCTATTGGCATATTTGTAGATCTGCCACAGCAATCCAAATGAAATGTCTCCGAGTCTTATCAATTAATACAAACTTGTGCTCAAATAAAATTACAAACCAAAAAACAAAAAACAATTATTACATGAACAAGCAACACAAAGGTTATTCAGTGATGGAAAGAACATTTCACCTATTATTTACCAAGTGGGAATTTAATTTCCTTTTTTTCTTCAGGACCTTAACAATGTGGTCAGTCTTAGCTTGCTTCGTTTTCAAATCCACCAAATAATTAATTGTTGTCTTGAGTACTGCTTGTGATTTTGTTGTTTGCTTTCTCAACATGTCAACTTCATCTCTAAGTGTAGAAGGAGAATCTCTTTCTACCACTAGTTTAGCCTCTAGAGCATCAGCAGTTGGCAATTCATAATGCACGATTGGGCCGGTGCCACTACTATGGGATGATGCAACGTCTGTGGGGACCTTGCTCTTTGATCATGGGCTAACCTATTTTGCCATTAAAGTTCCGATTGGATTCAGAAAAGTTGAAGTTAGCAAAAAATCTCAACTGGGAGTTATAACAACAAACTAGTTAAACAAACAACGAATTAAAGAGTTTCAATTGGACGCTGAAAAGTAGTAATTAACATCACTGTAACCCGCTGTTGCAGCAGCAAAGCAGTTAAACAAACAAGTAGTTATTTAAGTTAAGGCAAACATGTAATTCTAAACAGTAAGTATCAAACACATAGATAGGCGCAGTCTACAATAGGATTAACAGGCTGCGGCATTATGTAATCAGTAGCAAATTAAATTAAGCCAAGCAACGTAATTGAATTTTTTTACAATAAGTGGCTAACTAAAATTCCGAGAAGCGGGTAACTGAACTTACGCTAGTTCTTTGTACAGGCACACTACAACTTCTTTTTCGCTTACAAGATTGTACGAAGGAGTCCATGGCATCAATTGCTTGGATACGCAGTCCCAATACTTCTTTCTTCCCACACAGCATTGGTAAGTCGAATGGTTAATCTGGTAAGATGGTGCATCCTTGATATATTATATGAGGACGTCTAGTTAGACTAGTTGTAGCCACACACATCACACTGGCTTTTACTGTATATTTCATGCGATTACTTTTGGCATATCGAGATCTAAGCAATCTATAATAGGATGAAAAGACTGGCATCCTTCACATTATTGGCGAACTCAGTTCATAGAAACAAGCAATTCAACCATTCTGTGGGTAAATAAAAAGCGCTAATGGAATATTTTTCACTACCCAATCATACACGCAAAAAGGGGCGACGCCACCATAGGAGCTGGTATGGGCGGCCTCCTCAGGTGGCTGGAAAGTATGCACCTAGTTTGAGTCATCCAGGTTGGCCCAGGCTAGTTTCGTCCATCCCAACGCACAAGCAGGCAATGTAAAAAATTAAGAAAAATGTTTCAATTTGGATGGGTCAGTAACATATGTGCAAGGCAGGCCCTATAGCTGGCTCGCGGCCCCAACGGGCGCCTCTCATATCGATCGACAGCAGGAAAAATCCCAATTCATTCGCTCCAGCCTCTAGTCTGGTTTGCTCCTAACCTAGCCACCGCTGGATAGACCGACACAGCACTTCCTCGCGCCCTCGTTGGAGGACGGTCGCCGGGCTTCAAGCGAACGGAAGGGCAAGAAGATGAAGATCCAACCCTGGGTGTAGCCTGCGTGGGAGGTAGCAGCGACAGCACGGGCATGGCATCAAGCTTGCGAACGGACGATCGCGAGATGCAAGAGTAGCATGCAATGAGCGGTACATCACATCCCACGATTATATCTAATTCAACTCTTCAATTTCTCGCCAATAGTTAAACCCGACGGTGTTGTAAAACTGCTTGTATGTAGGGAATCTATGAGAAAATGAAACCAATTTATACTTATTTTATAACTCCCCAATCAATCTTGAATCGATTGAATCGATGTATGTAATCAAGTTTCGAGGCAAACATCTGAGCTCATGTTGTTCTTGAGCTCAAGTGTCTAATGAGCAATCGCTAATGAAGGATTTGATGCAAACATTTTACATGCTCCTGGTGATGAACATAGTGTCTAATGAGGGATCTAATGCAAGCATTTTGCAAGCTCATTGAAGGATTTAGTGTCTAATGATGATCTGCTATGTTAAGAGAGACAAAGATTTGCAGGCATTGATGACAAGCAAATTATAGTGCATTTCCATAGCTTCAGGAAACGTCGAGGCCATCTACCAGAAAGTCCCCGTATCATGACAACATAGCATAAATACTTTTCTAATCTGTTGTTTGAAACTATTGGCATACTTGTGCAGGATAGATATATTGATATGCAGTTTGCGCACTGGTTATGGGTGCAACTACACTTCGATATTTTCAGCCAGAGAACGAATAGTTCAAGTAGGTACAGACCATGTTTGTAGTCCTTGTACACCATGTTGCATTTTGTATTTTTTGGTGCTTGCATCATTTAGTGTTTATAATCTGAACTACTTTGGATCATTAGCTGGTTTTCAAAGTGCATGTAGCTTCACATTTCTCAAGTTATGTTGATTTCCGGAGTGCAAGTGCCTTTGTATTTTTTAAGTTAAATGTTCAACCCTGGTAACATGAATTCGTGGATCCGCCACTGCACACAAATCGTACACGAATGCCAGTACGAATTAAATGAAATGCGGGGACTTACGCTAGCTCGTTGTACATGCTCACTGCAGCTCTGCCTGCGCTTGGGATGTTCCATGTACAAGTCCATGTTACCACTTGCATGGATGTGCAGGCCTTGTGCTCCTTGCATCCCCCTCTGTATTTTTGACATGGCGAATGGTTGATCAAATAAGAGGAATGGACCTTGATGTTGTACCGGAGGATAGATACTTACAAGGTGTGCAGGATGTGTACCAGATCCCGTAGCACCGTCATGCTTCGCTAAAAATGGATTTGCTTGTTTCAAATGATATCTCCAGAAGAAATAAGAGTTAAAGTCAGAGTTGCATAGGCGTGTAAGTTAAGAGAGCAGTGATAGGATATCCAAACATCGTCGGAACAGTGCACAAGGGAGTGATGTGTGTATACCTAGTTCGGGCCGGCGTTTGGGCATGCTCGCCTAGCTAGAGTGCGAGTCACTTCAGAGCCGTTGAGGGTGATGCGCTGGCGTTGGCTGGCCACGCACAGATGCAGATCATGAGTGGTAGCGGAGCGCTACGATGCGGTGGATGAGACCGTTGGTGAAGCCCCAATGGCCTCGGGGGGCGGAGGTGCGACGATGTGCTCGGTGAAGTAGCCCCAGTGAGCTGGGAGACGGCGTCGGTGAAGCGCACCTGATGCGGTGTAACTCAGTGTCTGTGAGGCACGTCGATTGCGGCGGCCGACTTTGTCGGTGGACCACCCGGTGCGGTGGACGAGGGCGTATATGAGGTAGCTCCGGTGCGGTGGTGAAGCGTGACCGTCGTATTCGTCGTCGTCGTCCAGCACAGAGGTGGGGAAAGAGATGAGACGAGGGGCGATTCGAACTTTGCTTGGGTTGGCGGTGAAATAGGGATTTGAGCAATCTGGGCGCGGAAGGGGATGGTGGAGAAGAGAGATTTTGCAGGGCTGGAATTGGGGCCGCCAGATATTTCAATCCGAAACGTGGAAGCGCGAACATATTTTGTCATCGTCCTTTGGGGGGGGGGGGTGGGGGAGTGGGGGAGGGAGGGAGGGGGTGGGTGGTTGGGTGCTACGCGTCCGTCTGACACACGCGACCACCCCGACAGGACTATGCTTCGGTGCCTTAAGGCACCTGCCTTTATGTCCATGACATGTGGGCCCAACAGGTGGCTGGCCCACATGTCAGTGACCCAAAGGCAGGTTCCTTTAAGGCACTTAAGCAGCGTCCACCCCGACACGACCCTGGTCTGCTTGGTGCGCCTACATTTGAGAATGCAAATGAATCTTCTTTCAGTTGCAAACAAATCGGTATGTATTACCATGCCCATGTTTTCCTTGGAATCATTAGTTATTCGAAACGAGATACTCCGTCCGTTCACTTTTGTAAGTTGTTTCAGACAACTTAAAATGAACTATTTTGCACATTGTCTGAAATGTCTTCAAGGTCTTATAAAAGTGAACAGAGGGAGTATTATAAATTAATTAATGAGGAGTTATTTAAAAAAATTGAAACGGTATCCACGCTAACGTGGATTAGAGTGTGTGTCACATAATTAGTTATTTGAAATAGAGTGTGTGTCACATAGCGATCTCCAATTCTAACGTGGATTTCGCATTTCACTGTATCCATGCTACTTTTTTAATACAAATTCATATGTATATGATGAACACCATGGTAGTGAGAAAACTTTTGGATGGATTCAAACATATGACCTACAAAAAAGCACAACAAATTGAGTAAATGTCAACTTTTCGAAACTTAGTATGGCAGGAATCCAAAATAATTACCCGTATGCACGGTCCTTGGTTCAAATCTTACAATGTACACCGAATTGAAACATCGATATTAAGTCTCGTACTATGTACATTCAAATGTTGTTTTAGCCCCCCCCCCCCCCGCACACACGCTACATACTTCCTATATCGGTCAATCTTCTTCTCCTAACCACCTTAGGAAGCTATCGGTTTCCAACACACGTTCATTCTTTCTCTCCATGTTTCGATCTCTAAGTCTCTCAACTACACAACCCCTTTTTCACTGTGTTACCAAATGTATTTACCTCACACACCCGCCATTGCACCCCACGCCAAGCTCTCTCTCTCCCCCCTCTCCCTCTCACCCTCTTGCGCTAAATACATGCATTGCCTATCTAGCCCCCAACCTCTCGTGCGCATGCACGCACATTGTATATCTAGGTCACTCCCTCAAGACTGTCTCACTCTTTCTAATGCACGGCAGGACACACTCGCTCAATCTCGCTCTCTTTATCTGAGTCTCGTTTAACCTCGTTTTCTTTCACACACAAATGATATATCTCCATGTTCGGGCCTCGATGTACACACTCTATACTCTCTCACGCAGATTGTCCATCTAGGTCAGTCCATCCAAGCCGCCGCCACTCTTTCGACCTCATGGCGGGCCACGCTCACTCAATCTCTCTCTCTCTCTCTCTCTCTCTCTCTGTGTGTGTGTGTGTGTGTGTGTGTGTGTGTGTGTGTGTGTGTATGTCTCGATTGACCTTGCTCTTTCTCGGACAAAAACGATATATCACCATGTTTGAGCCCAATTCGACCTATTCACATTTAATACTCTCTCACGCACATTGTCTATCTAGGTCACTCTCTCCAACCCGTCTCACTCTTTCGATCACATGTGACCCTATGTGATCGATTAACCTTGCTTCCTCCCACGCACAAAATATGTCTACACGTCTGTGACTGGATCATCTCTCAGGCTCTATCTTACAGCCCTCACCCTTGCCAAAAGCTCAGTCGGACAATATCTCTCCAGAGCATATATATATCTGTTCAATGAATGTCGGACCACACTCACTTTGTCTCTCTATCTATATGTCTCTCGATTGACCTTGCTTTCTCACACCGTATCCTCCACACATTGAAGCTACTACCTCTCCATCCCTCTCAAATCCGGAGCTATTTACATTGCGAGGGGCACTCCAACCTTGGATTAATTTGTGTAGGCATTCATTCCGGTCGGTTTACATTATATTTTCGTAGCATTCAGCCCACAACTACTCCAAACACCGTTGCAACCCCGGCAACTCCCGTACTTGATTTCCCTCTGGCTCGGTCATCGCTCTCTCGCACATCCTTTCTCGCCTTCAACGTTGCACCATGGTATTATTGCAAAAAACTATGTTGTTCTCTCTAATTATTATAAATAAGCTACAAAACTACACACCGATAGTCCACTTGGAATGGAACAAATTTAAACCCACAAATTAAAGTGCTACAAACTACACACCTAGGGGCCCACATGTCATGAAACAAATTTGGACCCATATACAAATTAAAAAATAAAGGACGAGGATCGAACATGCGACCGGGCCTTCAAGCCGCACGTCAATAGGCAACATACGTAGAACAACAATGTTTGTTGTACCCCCCTTTGTTCACATAATGTTTTTATATTACCACAGCCTATTTAATGGATAACATGTAATATTATTTTTACTACTATTCGCCTTCACTTACTGGTGGGTTCCATGTGTGCTCTCCCTCTCTCCTCCCCTTCTCCGTTTAGACGCACGGGCAAACACGAAGAACTCGCGGGCGATGTTGCCATTGACCATATGTGGACGCGTTCACAAGTCACGGCACCAGCTTCACGTACTAGTAGCACTAGTCAGTGTGTACGTGCAATGCACATTAATTTGGAAGTATATTAAGTGCATGCGGATATTAAGTACTAGGATATTATTTGCGTGTTATTATGTGATTAGCACTAGTTTTCGCATGAAATTAACTACATGCTAAACGTGTTGAGCGCTCTACATTGAAGCAGTCTAGGTCGTTGGATGACAAGGAATACATGTTGCTTGATGGCGTTTTATATTTAATTTGATACGGCTCTAGCAGAACATTCAGTCGATCTAAACATAGACTTCGTTCAGTCTGACTCCGACTTTAAATTATACGACGATTGATATAAAATAGACGGAAATGATAAACGTTCGGATTTTAAGCATGGCAATCCGAACGTTTTTCATGGCAAATTTAGATTACGCGGCTGCGGCGGTGGCGTCTTGCGGTGGGAAGCAGCACCTCTGCCGTGCTCTGTGTGTTCTCAGGCCACTGACCGAAGGCGACGGCGGCGTCTTGCGCCGTTGTTGGTGTACTCCTGGACGTTGGCCTAGCTTCAAGGAAGGCCAAAATGTTCTAGACTTCGGAGCGAGTCAACTAGCGGGAGGAGGCGACTAGCGTTGGTGCAAGGAAGCAGTCGACAACGGCCATCCATGCCACTGGGGGGGCACTGGCACCCGCGCAGGGATAGGCACTGTCAACGGCACAACAGAGAAATTCGTGTGCACGGGCACCGACACGGGCGCGCACATCGGTCTGCGTCAGCGCATGCGCTGGCAGTGCACGCACCGCACGGTGTGTGCGTCGCAGACGCAAGAAAGCGCATGCGCTGGAAGGTGCACGGGTGCGTGAAAGTCGGCGGGGACATCGTGGAACCCCGTGGGATTAAGCTCGGCGACAATGTTCTGCTCCCAGCCCACCAATGCCACGGGGATGGGCACTGGCGCAGTCGGTGCGACGGGAGCCGGAACGGGAGCGGGGACAGGCGCGGCGTCTTCCTGCAAGGCCACTTCAAGCTCGTCCCAAAGAGCCTTATGTTCTTGAGACTCCGGCTGGGTGTCTTCCTCAGGAAACTGGAACACTAAGGGCAGACCATCGTGATGTGGCATGGGGTATGTTTAGGTCAGGCTAGTTGGAGGTAGAAGACAGGAGAATCAGAGAGAAAGAGAGAAGATTGTAGCGATACCGGGTAGTGCGGGGTTGATTTTAAACTGCGAAGCCGGCGACATTAAAAGTGGGAGCAGTTGGGAAAAAGGTGGGTGGCGGAGCCTGGTCAAAGGGCTCGCCTCCCGGTGAGCTCTGAGATGCAGCTTTCGCAGAGCCTCCCTGTCGGCCGCAGCGGCTGCTTTCAAGACGCCTCTGCCGACTCACATGCTTGCTCGACCGACACCTGCCGATGAGAAGCGGGGACTCGTGGCGGCACGTAAACACCCACAGTTTCAATAGTGAAAGCGTTCGCCTTAACGTGATAGGTCTTTGTTCCAAAATACCTTGGCTCTTCATTTGTGCAACTTGTCATAAGCAGCTTGTCTCAAATTGAAGAAAAAACTTACGAAGTAATATTTGTGCCATATCATGTGACCATGCTCGGTTTCAAGAATTTATGCTCACTTTTGGATTTTCTGAAATTTAAGATCCAGGATTCGAAACAATATCATAACCTGCATCATGCAATAAATTTTCAAGCCGTACATCTATCATGTTGTATTTCTTAGGAAAGGATTTGGTTAAACATTTTGCTTACTTAGACTTGAGACAAGTTATATATGTAGAGTAAAAGGATAATCCCTCCGTACTAGTCCATTGCCTGATATATTAACTCAAGTACTAGGCACGAACAAACGGGCTCAATTCTGTGCTCATCCTGGTGTAGTAGTAGTACTAGGCAATGTAGTTAACGAGTGACCTTGATGAGCGGCGACCGAGGGAATTGAACCGTGCTCGGCACGGTAGGTAACATTGTCTACTACTAAACATCCCTCCATTGTTCATCGGTAGTCATTATGGACCGGGGACATGACGGGAATTTCCTACGGCTGGAATTCTGGCCACCAGATATTTCGACTTGAAACGATGAGGCTCGACTGGTTGGGGTTGCCTAATGTTACCACGCACGCCACCGAAGGACACAATCCCATTTTTTATTTTTTTTATTTTTTTTGGATCAACACGAGCCAAGGTCTAGCTGGTACGCCGTTGGGTCCTACCATTCAAGAATACAAAAGGAACCTTTTAAATTGCCAAACGAATCCATGTGATTTATGATGAGTTGTTGAATTAGAGTGAGTTTGTGATATAGTGATCTCAACGTGGATTTCACATTTCATGGTAGCCCTAGTAAGTTTTACAATGCAAATTCAAATTTAAAAGATGAACAATATGGAGGTGAGAAAACTTTGTACGTATCAAGCATATGACCACACACACACAGAGAGAGACACACACACGCACGAACACAACAACAATCCAATAAGTATAGTGCATCTAATTTTCCAACCCATGCATGTATGACCCGAATTCAAAAATACTCCTTCGATTCCTAAATATTAGTCTTTTAGAGAGTTCAACAAGTGACTACACACGAAGCAAAATGAGTGAATCTAGACTCTAAAATATGTCTATATACATCCGTATGTGCCAGTCCATTTGAAACCTCTAAAAAGACTAATATTTAGGAACGAAGGGAGTAAAATATAAGACATGCATGGTCCTTAGTTCAATATTTAAAATGTACATGCAAATGTTGTGTTTAGGCGGAGCTATGATTGTCGGGGGTCAACCCCTCAACCTTAGATAAAATTATGGAGCTTAGTTTAGGGTTGTTTAGATTATATTTTCCCCACCCTCCCAACCACCGATTGGTTGAGCACCCCCACCCCTCCTCCCCGGGATAATATCATGTGCCCCCATACCTTAGATGCTATATGCCGATACGAGTTGCTTGGAGCTTGTAGATCTGAGATATAGCAGCTCACATGATGTCGCTTAATATTTTTACAGGAAACCTTGATGAGTTAGAGAATTGCACACAATTTGTACAAAAACTACTAAGATGCCCTTGGATCCCATATCCAACGACCTCGAAGCTCGTATCATCGTAGCATCTAAGATGAAGGAGGACATCATATTCTCCTGTATGTAAGAATATCATGTGCTACCACACCTTTGATGCTTTGGTGATACAAGCTCTTCGGAGCCGTTGGATTTGTGACCCAACACCTCCTCGGTGGTTCGAATGGTTTTTTGCAGAAAAGCCCCAAAAGAGTTAGGCCACTACTTACAAGCACAAAGGCTGCTCAGAAGCCATTCGATCTCAGATCAAATGACCTCCAAGCTCGTATCACCGTAGCATCCAAGTTGCGATAGCACCTTATGTTTTCTCGCATGGGAGAATATGAGGTGCTCCCGCACCGTAGATTCTATGGTGATACGAGTTCACTGAGATCTAATGGCCCACGGTAGGAGGTTTGAATGTTTTCGCAATATACGGCTGATAGAGTTTGGGAAATGCGCAGAAAGTATAAGTACTATGCATGTGCCATCTGATCACTGATCATATGACCTAGATGCTCATATCACCGTAGCGGGTATTAAGCTACGGGGAGCACCTAATATGAGCAAGGTGGAGCCATTGGATCGAAGATGCAACGGCACAAACGAGGCCTGAATGTTTTATTGGCAAAAAAACCATTGGAGAGTTTGGAAATTGTGCATAATTACAAAGACTACTCCCAAGCCATTGGATCCCACTTCCAACGGTGTAAAAACTCGTATCACCATAGTATCTAAGTTGCGGGGTGGATGTGATATTCTATGCCGCTGTCATTTTTGTTCGTACACTTGCAAAATACATGTAACTCGTGCCGTTACTTGTCTAACCGCGCAAAGTGTTTGTTCAAAAAAACCATCCTACACTTAAATATTGGAACAACACACGGGGGTCCCACTTGTCATTAATCAAATTTGGACCTAAAACGAACATATCTGAAAGACGAGATTCAAGCTGGCAACCTAGACTACAAAACGTAAGTCGATAGCCTGAAACAACAACGGTTGTTGGCTTTGTCCCATAACTTGATTTTGTACAGTACTTACGTCGAGTAGAGTAGAGGGAGTGCCTCGTCAACACATCCGTGACCGTTGTCTCACTTACTGGTGGGTCCCAGGTTTACGATCTCAATCTCTCTTCTCTCCAACGTCTAACCTTTTCACGGGAACACACGAAGAGCGGTGCTAGCTTACCGTGGTGTTATTACAACTAAAAAAAGCTTGGAAAAAAGAAGAATCACCTAGAACAGGAGACGTTGTGGCTGGTCGAGACGGAGCTAACCACATCTATCCTCTGTGCCATGTTTGCATGATTAAGTTGTGTGGCTAGTGGGGTGTTTCCGACCGACTGGCTGGGTCCCGAGGTCGAACCATAGGTACTAAGTATGATACAATATAATTTTACACGCACATTTTTCCTCCGTGCCGAGACGTGGCACATCCTACCGCACGGTTTGGGGATCCTCCTGGGTGGTACACGCATATATTCTTCCTGACGTGGGACACCCTATGTCGGTGTACTAAAGTAGGGGTACCTTAGTATCCCGAACTTGTGCACGGGCAGTCGCAGCGTCCCGCGGCAAGGCCTGCCGGGCGTCCGCCAAGATTCTTCACTATTCCTATTACTGCCATTCAAGAACAAAGTG
Organism: Aegilops speltoides; assembly: GCA_021437245.1. Taxonomy (NCBI): domain Eukaryota; kingdom Viridiplantae; phylum Streptophyta; class Magnoliopsida; order Poales; family Poaceae; genus Aegilops; species Aegilops speltoides. Next base: position 203,146,935 of record CM038144.1, read on the forward strand.
TTTAACTGAGAAGACAGAACCCCGGCTAGAGGAGCTTGCCGGGAAGGACAAGACCCCGGCAAGAGGAGCTTGCCGGGAAGGCCATCCAAGGCATTTTAAGAGACTTGTCGTGACGCACCGCGCGTCCTGGCAAGACCCGGCAAGCGGCGAGCTTGCGGGTGCGACAAGACAGCGACCGCGGCAAGGCGCTTGCCGCGGCAAAGCCACCACTCTGCGCCCACGCTCCAGCGCATCCAACGACGTGTCGCCCCAGGATCGTTCCTGGTGCACATGGCGGGTAGCTGTGCAGCCAAGCGGTGCGAGGTGGCAAGTGGAGATGACGAGAAGGCCATCGTGGCGATCGGTGGCGGCCCTAACGGTCATTTCTTGCACTGTTTGGGCGACCCGACGGGCATTAAATGCCTTTGTCCCCTGCCGTCAGAGTTAGGTAGGGGGCACTGTTGATAGCGGTTGTACCAACCCCTCTTTTTACTTTTTTACCCCCCTCTCTGCGTTGCCACCTGTCGGTGACCCCTTTAGCATATAAAAAGGAGGCCCATGCGCACGTAGAAGTGGTTCGACTCACTCGAGACTACAACACACCCACGCTCTCAAGCAATAATAGAATATAAACACAAAGCAGCAGTAGGAGTTTTATCTCTCCGGAGAGCTCCGAAGCTGGGTAAAATCCCTCGTGTGCTTCGCCTTGATCTGCTCTTCGTGCGCTCTCCGCTCCCTTGCCGGACCGAAAGGGGCCCTGCCCCATAGGTGTTCGTTTCCCACGACATCTTTGGCGCGCCAGGTAGGGGGGTGTCGAGGTTGCGTGAACCTGATCCGGCGTCTGCGCGCGCTACATCAACATCTTCATCGACATGCCACCGAAGAAGAAGGCTTCGGAGGTGGCTGCTCCGTCCACGTCGATCCTACCGTCACCGGAGCAAACGGGCAGTGGGGTGGACGCCGGCAGAGGAGCGGGCGCCGACGGGGGGACTCACGTCGTCACCAGGTCCAAGGACAAGGCCCCGCAAGCTTCGCTCGCTCAGATACACCGCACTTCCCCTGGGGTGCAAGATCGACAACGCCATGGTGCTCCTAGCACCGCATCGCTGGAGCAAGGCTAAGCTGGTGGGTCGCGGACGCTAAAGGCCAACATACGCTGCCAACACCGGGCACGAGCGAAGACGGTCGCTCGACGAGATGTTGCTCCTTCTAACACCGTTAGAAGTTTGAGCATATCTCGCCTCGCGCTGCTCGCCACCACCGCCTAAGACTCCAGAGGAAGCGCCGCCCGAGCCCACCTGCTTTAGATTACCCTCCGGCGCGGCCGCATAAGATCGACGATCGGAGGGCCACCATTCGAGCCTCATCGCTTCGCTTAACGGCGACAAGCCCCGCAACCGAAAGCACATCGAAGCCTCGCAAGACGCCCAGCGCAAGCCGGCCGACAAGACCGCTGGGGTGCCACCACAAAGGCACTCCCGCTCAAGGCCAAGATCGCCGACTCGCCGCTAACCTCGACACCGATTCCACCGCCGCCGGACCCGCGAGCTCGCCGTGATCAGCGCCAAGTTCTCCAAGAACGACGACAAGAAGACGCCAGACCAGATCGAGGCCGAAGAGAAGCGCCGGCCACCGACCAAAGGCATTGGGCCCATCTGCTGATATGCATGCGCCGGGGAACCAGTGACTTGTCAGACGCTGTAGGTTGCCTCGCTCACCCGTGAGTCGAGGCAGGTCCAAAGGGCCCAAGATTAAGAACTTCATGCCGACGCATTCGAGAAGTAACGATGGCGGATACATCTGTCGGAGTTCCTCGCCGTCTACACCATCGCGGTGCGAGGCTGCCGGGACGCGACAAGAAGATCTCGCCAACTACTTCCACCGTGCTCAAGCCCAACGCCGATCTTGGCTCATGCACTTGCCGGACAACTCCATCTCTTCGTATGACCTGTGCCATCAGTTTGTCGGCGCCTTCACGGGCGGCCACGAACCCCACGGCCAGGAGAGCGTTCTTCTTCTGCTCGCCCAGAATGAAGGAGAACCCCTGCGCAAGTACATACAGAGATTCAGCCAAGTGCAGCGCAACATCCTGACGTCCACCGCCACGGTTATCGCGCGCTCCATCGTAACGCATAACCGCAGGATGAGGGAGGAGATGGCGATGTGCAAAATCAGAGATGTCAGCGAGCTGTATGCTCTGGCCGACAAATGCGCACATGCTGAGGAGGGGAGGAAACTCTCCGGAGAGAACGCAGGAGCGGAAGGATCTGACAGTGAGGATGCCGCCCCGGCAAAGAAGAACCGGAGGCGGAATAACAGAAAGAGGAAAGCCAAGGATGTGCTAGTTGTCGAGCAGTCCGGCAATGGAGGTGGCGCCGAGAAGGCCAAAGTTGGTGACTCCGGCGAGGCTGTGGTGGCCGCCGACAAGCAGGACGGCTCCGGCAAGCAGTACTGCAAGATCCACCGCACCAAGGGCCACGACCTCCAGGCCTGCAAGAAGGTTGAGCAGCTCGTAGAATAGCAGAAAGCCGAGTACGAGCGCCGCGACAAGGAGAAGGCCCAAGAAGGTGGGTAAGGATCCGGCAAGAAGCGTCCCGCCCGGGGAGGGCGCCGCAGCAAGGCCAAGTAGCGGCAAGGAGACAGGCCTCCCCGCGGCCGCGGCAAGGACGAAGATGAGGACGAAGATGAAGAGATGGATGAGGATGAGGCCGACGAAAGCAGGAGTTTCAAGGCAACGGAGGTTTTGTGCGCCGACGGCGGTGCTTCTTCTGCATACCTCGCACCGCCAACTCAAACAAGGTGCGGGAAGTAAATGCAGCAGAACCGTCTGCTGAGTCGCAAGCCCTCCGGTGGTTCAAGACGCCCATCATCTTTGATGTCGAGGATCACCCTGATCGCATAACTGCGGCCGGGTGCTTGCCGATGTTGGTTTCACCAACTATCCGCAACCTCAAGGTCACAAAGATGCTGGTTGACGGTGGGGCCGGCCTGAATCTGATCTCCTCAACGGTACTCAAGAAGCTCCAGATCCCCGACAGCGAGCTCAAAGAAACCGGCACTTTTCAAGGAATCAACCCGGGAAGGAGCAAACTGAAGGGGAAGATCACACTGCCAGTAACATTTGGCAGCGAGCTGAACTTCAGGACAGAGAGAGTCACATTTGACGTTGCTGATTTCCCATTGCCCTACAATGAGATACTTGGCGTCCAGCGCTCGCCAAGTTCATGGCATCATCTCACTATGCTTACAACGTGCTCAAGATGCCCGGTCCGATAAGTGTCATTTCTGTCCATGGTGACAAGAAAGATGCCCTTATCTATACCGACAAGATCTACCGGGAAGCAGCAGCCGCAGCAGAACACAAACCACTTGCCGCTAAAGCTCCCGGGGGGAAGAAGAAGACCAAGTCCGGCAAGAGTAGCTCGATGCCCACTCCGCAAGCGCACCTCTTCGGAGTGCTGCGCCACCGCCGAGGACGCACCATCGAGCTCCACCGCAAGTGCAAGAAGGTAAAGACAGCTTCCCCAGAGACCAAGAAAGTGGTCATTATGAGGACGGCACCGTGGTACCTTCACCATCGCCACGCTTGACCCTAAATAGGAAAGCGACTCGTTGCTTTCTCTCGCGGGCTTAATGTCGATGTGTTTGCATGGCAACCATCTGACATCCCCGGTGTTCCTAGGAAAGTAATTGAGAACCACCTTGCCATTTGCCCTCACGCACGACCCGTCAAGCAGAAATTCAGAAAACAAGTAGTGGAACGCCAAGAGTTCATTGCAGAGGAGATCAAGAAGTTGGAAGCAGCAGGCCTTATCCGAGGAGTACTCCATCCAACGTGGTTAGCCAATCCAGTAGTCATGCGCAGTTTAACGGGAAGTGGAGGCTTTGTATCGACTTCACCGATGTTAATAAAGCTTGTCCTAAGGATCCATTTCCTTGCCGCGCATTGACCAGATTGTCGACTCCACGGCAGGATGTGATCCGCTTTCATTCCTTGATGCATACTCAGATATCATCGATCTTCATGGCAGAAGAGGATGAAGAAAAAACGGCATTCATTACTCCGTGTGGCACGTACTGCTTTGTACGGATGCCTTTCGGACTAAAGAATGCTGGTTCAACATTTGCGAGAGTAGTCAGTCATGCTTTTGAGCCACAGCTGCACAGGAATGTAGAAGCTTACATGGATGACATAGTGGTCAAGAGCAAGGACAAAGAAACTTTGATCCGAGATTTGGACGAGACCTTTGCAAATCTGCGCAAGATCAATCTCAAGTCGAACCCCGAGAAGTGCGTGTTTGGAGTTCCTTCCGGCAAGCTTCTCGGTTTCTTTGTGTCCCAGAGGGGGATTGAAGCCAATCCCGACAATATCAAGGCCATTGAGCAGATCGAAGCACCGAAGCGCGTCAAGGATGTACGAAGGCTTGCCGGCTGCGTTGCTGCTCTCAGTAGGTTCATCTCCAAGTTCGCTGAGGCTACTCGCCATTTTTCAAAATTTTGAAAAAGGCAGGTCCAATGAAATGCACTCCAGAAGCGGAGGCTGCGCCGCAGACTTGAAGAGATACCTGCCCTCCACTCCAATACTTGTCGCACCTAAGCCACAAGAAAAGTTGTCACAGATCTAGCGGCAACCAATCAAGTGGTTAGTGCTGCGTTAGTGGCGGAGAGGGAGGCGGATGATGAGCCAGCCGTCATGCAAGCTTGAGTCCAGCGACAAGTGGGGCTTCCCGACAAGATCTGGTCCCGACAAGGATGGATCTGCAGCCGCAGGAAGAGAAACAAAGAAGATGGCGCAGCCTGTTGTATTTTGTCGGCCCTTTCGCAGGGGCTAGATCAAGGTACTGGAGTGCGAAGTTGCTTTTCGCCTTCTCATGGCCTCGAGGAAGCTGCGCCATTACTTTCAAGCACATGAGATCACAGTTGTCACTCGCTTTCCGTTAAAGAGGATACTGCAAAATCCAGAAGCAATAGGTAGGATTGTCGAGTGGGCACTAGAATTGTCAACCTTTGGCCTCAAGTTTGAGAGCACCTCAACTATCCAAAGCCGAGCATTGGCAGAATTCATAGCAGAATGGACACCAACACCTGATGAAGAAACTCCGGAGAAAAGCATCCCCGTCAAGGAAGCGAGCAAAGAGTGGATCATGTACTTTGATGGTGCCTTCTCGCTGCAAGGCGCCGGTGTGGGCGTACTACTTCTCGCACCCACCGGAGGGCACCTCAAGTACGTGGTCCAGATGCACTTTCCCAAGGAGCAAGCAACAAACAATACTGCAGAGTATGAAGGCTTGCTTGCTAGACTCAGGATCGCCGCGGACCTTGGGATCAAGAAGCTTATTGTCAAGGGTGACTCGCAGCTTGTCGTCCGTCAAGTGAACAAAGATTATCAGAGTCTGCTGATGGAAGCCTACATTGATGAAGTGAGAAAGCTAGAAGAGCATTTTGACGGCCTACAGATGGAACATGTTTCGAGAGCTCAGAACGACATTGCTGATGGCCTGTCAAAATGCGCTGCACTCAAGTTACCTGTGGAACCAGGAATTTTTGTGCTCAAGCTGAATCAACTATCTGTAACGCCATCAACTGGACAGAGCAAGAAGAGGAAGTTGGTTATTGGCGACTACTTTCCGGCAGAGCTCCCAAGCCGGCCAAGAAAGTCCCTGTGATCAACACAAAGAGTGCTGAGGAGCAGTCTGCTCCGACAAACCCTAGGGTTTGTTCCGTTGAAGCAGACACTCCCGACAAGCTTGGCTCCGGTGAGCTTGCCGGGGAACATCAAGCTCCGACTGAATCACAGTTTCTTGCCATAGAAGTTGATGTTCCCACAGTAGCATTTGTGCCTTTAGTCCTTGTCGTCGAGCCACAAGCTCCGGCATGGGCACAACAGATCGTCCATTTCCTTCAAATAGGAGAACTTCCCGAAGAGCAAGAAGAAGCGGAGAGAGTAGCCCGGCAATCAAGTATGTACCAGTTTGTCGATGACATACTGTACAGAAGAAGATTCAATGGAGTGTAAATGAAGTGCATTTCCCGGGAAGATGGACAGGAGTTGTTGGCGGAAATACATGGAGGCATATGTGGTCACCACATTGGCGCAAGAGCACTTGCCGGAAAAGCCTTCCGGCAAGGTTTCTTCTGGCCAACGGCCCTCCAGGATGCAACCGCACAAGTAACCAAGTGTGAAGCGTGCTGGCCCACTCCAAGCAAATACATCAACCAGCTCAAGCTCTCCGTGATAATCCCTTTATCCTCGCCATTTTCGTCCGGGGCTCGACATCTCGGCCCTTTCCCCGAAGTTGTCGGGGCTTTGAGTACTTGTACGCTGTAATTGACAAGTTCACAAAGTGGCCTCAAGTGGAAGCAAGGAGGAAGGTGACAAGACAACAAGCCATCAAGTTCTTCAGTCAATTGTTTGCCGCTTCGAGTCCCTAACAGATAATCACCGACAATGGCACACATTCACGAGCCGCACCTTCATGCAAGACGCCCAAGATCTCGCTTCGCTTCGCTGCTCACCCGAGAAGCAACGGTCAAGCGGAGAGGGCAACGCTGAAGTGCTGCGTGGGCTCAAGACCGAACTTTCGAAGGCTGCGCAAGTGCGGAAGAAATTGATCGAGGAGCCGCCGGTGGTTCTTGGTCGATCAGACGACGCCAAATCGAGCCATCGCCGACACCTTTTGCTCTAGTCTCACGGAGCGAAGCGTTCTCCCACGGAACTCAGATACGGATCACCTCGGTGCTCGCTATGATGAGCTTGAGCAAGAGCAATCGCGGCAAGATGACGCACGCTCCTCGAGGAAGATCGCCTTCAGTCGTCAGACGAGCTGCTCGCTAAAGAAGCTTTTGCGCCGCTACCATAGCCGCAGTTAATGCCGTAAGCTTTGAGGAAGGCGACCTTGTTCTTCGGCGCGTTCAATCCGCCAAGAATTCCAACAAGTTGACGCCGAAGTGGGAAGGCCCTTATCGGGTGAAACGAGTCACTAGGCCTGGGGCTGTCCGCCTTGAGACCGAAGATGGCTTTCCGGTGAGCAACTCCTGGAACATAGAGCATCTTCGTAAGTTTTACCCCTAAAGCGCGGTTGCCGGAACCTGCTATTCCGGCAACCACCTTTTGTACAAGCTTTGCCGCTGTTGCATGTAGCCCTTTGTACAAAGCCGGGCGCAGATCCCGTGCATAAATAAAAATCTTAACCTCAGCACATGTTGTCAAATTTCATGCCTTTTTCTTTTTTGCATGTATTATCCGACACTTTGTGCAAAGACTTGCCACCCGTAGCAGAACGAGCCATAAGGCTCCATATCATTATTTTCTTCTTTCTCCTCAAAAGAAGGTTCCTTCGCCCACAAGTTCACGGGGGGAGGATAGGATAAGGGTGGACCAGGTGTCGCTCAAAGAAGTATAGCCTTGCCGGACACGCATTTACGTAAAAGCTAAGTTGCCAAAGTTTGAGCATGATCAGTTTTTAAATTTCAAGTTATCTTCCTTGAACGACCGTGCTTTGTATGGAAAAACCTGCGGCGGAGGAACCTCCTCGTAGCTAGTTGCGCCTTACTTTGTTTCGAGTCCGCCAACAACTTAAGTGTGCCGAACTAGTTGTGGCAAGGTTTCTTGTCGAGTCTGGCACCACCAGAGGTTGCTGTTGTTCAAGACTCAGCACTTATGCAAGCGTGTCTGCCGCCAAAGCAAGTTCCCTAAAAGCGAGGGTAAAACATACAAAGAAAGGAATCAAGTAAAGGAGATAGCGAGCAAGCATTGCCCCCGAATAAAGTTATATTACAAAAGTAACTTGTTGCGCAATCGACTAAATTGTTCTCATGACTTAAATAACAGCGACAAGGAAGGGAGAAGAAGGGTGGCCTAATCCACGCCTCGTCAACCCTCCCCGACCTCATTCACCTTGTCCACAATGGGTGCGACGATGGCTTTGAGTTCTTCAAGGTCAGACCCGCCGCAGCTTCTTGAGGACGCGGTGAGGTCGAGGTCCGGATTACGGAAGAGTATCTTCACCAATACCTTCTCCAAGACCTGGCGCAGATTGCACATGACTGTCACCAGCTTCTTTGGGATCCTTTCCCGAGCTGCTGGAGAGCCATCGCCACACCCTTGAAGAAAAGAGTAAGCTTGGCGCTGGGCTGGAGGTTCTCGTCGGAGGAGTACCCGAAGCCCGCCAAGTCCAGTTCCGTCAGCTCCTCGTCAATGGTTGTGGCAATGTTGATGAGGCCCTCTGTCCAGAGCTCCACCGTGGCCTTGAAGGTGTTTTGAGTCTCAGCAGCCCTCGTCAGCAGCTCCTCGTTGCCCTTGATCTCTTTCTTCAAGTCATCCTCTCGCTTCTTGGCGGCATCCAGCGTCTCCGTCAATGTGGCCAACTTCAGCTCCAGATCAGCATTTGAGTCCTTGACGGCGTTCAATTCCCTGACCTTATCGGCGAGCTAAACTTGCAGACCGCCATGAGCAAGGGCATCCTTCTCGCGTTCGCGCTGGAGGGCGGCAAGCTCCTCATTGTTCCCTTTCATGTCAGCCTCCAGCTGCGTCACCTTCACTTCCAGTTCCTTCTTGGCGGCTTCAGCAGCTGCGACGGCATCCTTCGCCTCCTTGAGTGCCCCGCCAAGCGATTGTTCCCAAGGGCGAGCTCCTCCTCGTGGCTGTCCAGTTAACCTTCTTCTCGGCCACCACCTTCGCCTGGACAGCTCCTCGGCAGTGAAGCCTCTGCTCCTCCTCGGCTTCAGCCTTTCTAGGATGAACGCCTTCTTCCTCCACAAGTTGCACCTCTCCTCAAGAATAGACCGGAGGGCCTCTTGGTTGCGGCTCGAGCTCCTCCAAGATGCTTTCTATGTCAATTCTCATCTGCGACAAGCGCTTCCCGGTCTCCACTCGCTTGCCGGGCGCGTAGAGTGACACAGCCTTCCGGAGCAGCTGCTTCCTCGGATTCGCCATTGCTGCTTGGCGCACAACCACCGCCAGCCCAGCAGAGGCGTAGTACTTCCCACAAACTCCTCTCCTTCAACCGGCGCCTTCGAGCTCGACGCCCAGGAAGCTTGATGTAGACACCTCACCGCCTTCAAGTAGGCGACTGGTGGGGCTCCTCGGAGCCCGGGCACAGATCAGGCGGAGGGTCGGGCGGTCGGTGTAGCGCCTTGCACTCCTCGCGCCTTTCTGGATCGCCAAGACGATCGCGGACCTCGCCAGCCTGCGCCAAAGAGCCTTGGCGGCTCCTTCGTCGGCGGGTTCATCAAGACCGCCTCTTCCTCGTCGCCGTGGCATCTTCAAGACAGCCACAGGCGCCTTCCTCACCGGTGGCCTCAGTCTCCATCGGGTCTGTGAGAGGGGGATCTGAGGACAGGAAGAGGAAGGAAAAGTCAAGCAAATATCCAAAAAAAAAGAAGATCGGAAGAAGAACCCAAGGGAAGATTTCCGACAAGAAGGGTTACCTGTGCTGGGCTCTGTGACCATGGGCTCCACCACCAAAGGCTCACTGGTTTCGTCCCTTGCCGGGGACCTCTCCCTTGTCGGGAATCGCCTTGGCGTGGCGAGTCAAGCAGAAGACCTCCGGGCGGCCTCTGCTTGCTCCTGATGGGCCTGTTCTGCTCCTACACAAATAAATCAACAATCAAGATGTCAGCAAAAGAAAAAGCACCCATGCGCGCCCCACAACAAGAAGTGAACCAAACGCTTACGCTGGGGGCTGTGCTGGGGGCTGCTTCGAGGAGATGGAACCGGGTCCGTCAAGGTAGTCTCGGACGTGTCCTCTGCCATCACAGCAGGATCGTCCTCGATGACAACCACGGGGACCTTGGCCCTCTTCGCCGCTCTCTCAGCCAGAGTCCTGAAATGGAACAAGGATTCAGAGGGAGGCAGATCAGATGCAAGACAAGAAACAACAAAGATTGAAGAAATACAAGTATAGGGAGGAGAATGCCTTGCTCCTCCTCCTCTTCTTCCTCCTCGTCGGAGCTCGGCGCAGAGAGGTCGAAGTCTGGTACCCTTTTTGTGCGGTGAGGCGGAGGAGTAGTGAAAGTGCAACTAATCCCCGGGTGGTTTTGGTAATTAATAACAACATATATATCATTGAACTAATAGTTACTTGAGAATCATTTCAGAAAGTTCAGTGATATGGGTATGGCAAGGACTGAAGAAGTGGACCCCCCCAAAATGCTAAGGCAAGCATTGGCAAAAGCTCAAGACTCCATTTTTGGTTTAGTGATCCAAGATCACATTGAGTCCATAGGAAAAGCCAATACTATTAAAAGGGGATGAGGTTATGATGATGATCCGTTGCTCAAGTGCTTAGTGATACATCTCCTAAACTATCAGCAACTTTCACCGCCATATACACTCATAAGTAGTCTCGGTCCCACCGATATTCCAAACTCACCACACCAAGATGAACCACCTCAGCCATAAGCCAAACCCTAGCAAACTCGGATTTTCCGATTCGAACTCGGTCTCACGAAACATGAGTTGCCAAGCTTCAGAATCATTCATCATCAAATCGGTGTCACCGAGATGATGAAGTCGGTCCCACCAAATTGGCATGCTCTTGTCATTGCACTAATTGGACTAACCGAGATTGTATTTTCGGTCCCACTAAAATCCTAACGCTCACATTATTTGAACTATCGGTCTCACCGAGTTGTCCACTTCGGTCCCACCGAGATTGCTCAAATGTGTGTAACGGTTGGATTTTGTATGGAGGCTATTTATACCCTCCACCCCTCTTCATTCGTGGAGAGAGCCATCGTAAAGAACTACCACTCCTACCTTACATTTCTCGAGAAGAGAACTACCTACCCTTGTGTTGAGATCAAGTTGCTCCACTCCCACCATATGAAGCTTGATCTCTAGCCTTCCCAAGTTGCTTTCCACTCAATCCTTTCTTCCACCACAGCCAAATCAGTGAGGAGAGTTGAGTGTTGGGGAGATTATCATTTGAAGCACAAGAGCAAGGAGTTCATCATCATCTACAACATCTATTACCTTTTGGAGGGTGGTGCCTCCTAGATTGGTTAGGTGTCGCTGGGAGCCCCGTTGTCGAGATGTGGAGTTGAACCAAGAAGTTTGTAAGGGCAAGGAGATCGCCTACTGTGAAGATCTACCCCGAGTAAGGCTAGCCTCCGTGGCGAGAGGCCATGATGGAATAGACAAGGTTGCTTCTTCGTGGACCCTTCGTGGGTGGAGCCCTCCGTGGACTCTCAAGGCAGCCGCTACCCTCCGTGGGTTGAAGTCTCCATCAACGTGGAAGTACGATAGCACCACCTATCGGAACCACGAGAAAAATCACCGCGTCTCCAAAATTGCGCTTGCTCTTCTCCACCTCTCTTTACTACATGTGCAATTTACTTTCCGCTGCCTATACTCTAGAATTGCATGTGTAGGGTGATACTTGACTTGATCATAATTGTGAATCTGCCAAAACTGTTCTTTGTCAAAAGGCAGAATTTTTATATTGTCAAGTAGTCTAATCACCCCTCTAGACATACTTTCGATCCTACAAGTGGTATCGAGCTTTGGTCTCCATTGTATTGGTTTCATTGCATTGACTCCATAAGCTTGGTTTCACAACCTAGGAGAGTATGGCGCCTAGTGAGGGTAATTTTCGAGAGGTCCTTACTTTGATGGTACAAATTTTGCTAGTTGGAAGCATAAAATGAAAATGCATATTCTTGGTCATAACCTAGCCGCATGGGGCATTATTTGTGTTGGTATGCAAGGTGAATTCTTCGAGGAAGGAAAAGTTCGGATCGCATGGGCTACACCGAAGAATTGCGGATGTTGCAAAACAATGCTCAAGCTTGTGACATTCTCTTCAATGCCTTGTGTCCCGAGGAGTTCAACAAAATCAGCCGCCTTGAGAATGCAAAAGAGATTTGGGATACTTTGGTTGAAATGCACGAAGGTACCGAGTCCGTGAAGGAATCAAAGCTAGATATTCTTCAAGGTCAACTTGACAAGTTCAAGATGAAGGATGGTGAAGGAGTCGCTGAAATGTACTCTAGGCTTGCTCTCATCACAAATGAGATTGCCGCTTAGGAAGCTTAAGAAATGACCGATCGATTCATCATCAAGAAGATTCTCGAGCTTTGATGGAAAGTATGACACCGTGTGCACTTTGATCCAAATGATGCCAAACTACAAGACTCTCAAGCCAACCAAGTCATTGGAAGAATTGTTGCTCATGAGATGACACTTAAGGATAAGGAAGAGCTTCACAACAAGTCAAGTGGTGCTTACAAAGCTACAAATGATGCTCCCACAACCTCAAGTGACAAGTTAGTTTCCAATGAAGAGATAAGCCTAATGGTCAAGAACTTCAACAAATTCTACAAGAATAGAGGCAAAGAGAGAAGCTCAAAGTCTAGATCATATGATGAAAAGAGATCTTCTAGTCGTGATCGAAACTGCTACAATTGTGGAAGACCCAGACACTACTCAAATGAGTGTACGGCTCCCCACAAGAGAAGAGAAGAATCTCCAAGAAGAAGAAGAAGCTCAAGAGATGAGTCACCTCGGAAAGAGAGAAGGAGCAGAGATGATCGTTATGAACGAAGACCCTCTCGGGGAAGCAAGAACTTTGAGGAAATTGTTCGCAAGCAAGGAAGGCACCGGAAGAATCAAGGAATTGGTTTTGAGCGAAAGTTCAACGCCGAAGGCGTTGAGTGGGAAGAAGGTCAATATCCTACTCCACAGTTTGTTCCTCAAAAGGAGAAGTATGATCCTACTTCTTCCAATGTGGAACAAGCTCAAGATGACCTTCCACCACAAGACCACAAGCTAAAAGGCAAGGACAAGCTTCAAGAGGAGATTGATGCATTTGTTGAAGCACCTCAAGCCATGGTCAAGTGGGTTCCCAAGGAAACGCCAAGTTCTACTTCACAAGCTCAACTACAACCCCAAGTATTCCCATCAAGATGATGTGGATCCCAAGAAGAAGAACTAGAAAGTTCTTGAGGGTGACTCCGCCAACATACTTCACTCACATTCATTTTGGCAAAAACTTGTGCAATCAACTTCCACATCGTGCACTAGTTCATGGAGTCACAAACCCTCTTGTTGGTAAGTCAAGGGACAAGGTAATCATTGCTTTCATGGACATCATCTATTGTGAACTTCAATCTATGTCCATGGATATCCTTGTTTGTTCCTTGTGGGACTAACCCATGTAGGTATTGAAAGTGCCCGAATCCAAAGGATAGCTCCCAACTCTTGATGATCTCCATCAACATTGAGCATCCACATCTTCAACATCTACATGAAGTCTTCTACGACAACCCAAGGTTAGTTTGACCCTTTAAAACGGGTTCTCACATCTAGGGGGAGCTTTGCTCTAAAAAATTGAGCTAAAGCATCTTCAAATGATGTGAACACATCAATGCTTTATGTAAAAGTGGTAACCCCACTTGTGCTTAAACGATGAGTATGACCTATGATCAAATGTTCTCATTTGGCTCCTAAGTCAATATACTCATATAAAGATGACCTAGTCATCGACAAATTGTGTGTTAGTTGCCAGAGTTTTGGTTGTGCATGTTTGACACATATTTCATTTGCTATCTTATTGTGTGAGCATGTTGGATGCATGATTTTATCCATTCGAGGACATCCATTTGTTGTTTTGGTCACCTTGATTTTTCTGACCAAATGGATGGACAAGAATGCCTAAGTACCTCCCCTAGCTATCTATGCTTTCTTGTCTCAAATTCTATTCATGCTTACATCACAAATTTTGAACAAGTCATTTTGGACCTCCGTGAGGAGCACTCGAGCCACCGATCCGTCAAGGACTAATTTCAAAACCTTCTAATTGATTTCGGTCGCACTAACTCACTCAAACTCGGTCGAACCGAAAGCATTTAGATCGATCTAGGTTTTCATCTCGGTGAAACCGAAGTTGTGATTTTCGGCGTGATCAAGTGCATAACCGCCTAGCGCTTATCCATTCGGTGCACCGAAGTTTTACAACTCGTCCCACCGACAAATAAGGGGTATATATTCCGAGGGCCGCGCTGATTCCTCCTTCAAACATTTCGCCCCACACCCCTTTGCCGCCGTCGCCTTGGTCTCCGGATCGCCGCCGTGCCGCTCAGCGCGCCGCCGCAGGTCTCCCGCCGCCAACGGACATCTCCTCCACGCCGCTGCAGCCAGAGAAAAACTCCACCAAGTTAGGGTGAGTTTTGATCCCACTCGTGCTCCCATCTCCGATTCAATGCACGCTTGATTGCCTAGTATCTTGCCACGATTGAAATCCTCCTGTACACTAGATTGGTTCGCTTGAACTAGATTCGAGTAAAAGTTTTAGGTTAGGTTTCCATGAACATATCTCGGTGAGACCGATGTTATATTTTCTAGAAGACCGACGGCCTATGGCCATTGCATCGCACCCTTTGGTCCAACCGAAGTTGTGCAAAATCGGTGTGACCGAAATGAAGATTCTGTGAAACCCTAGCGTTTTGGCAGATCGAAACCCACTTCGTCAAACCGAAAGTGGTGTGCCAAGCTCTGCTTAACACTTCGGATTCACCAACCTTAAACTCGGTCCGACCGAAATGTCTTCTGTGAAAACCTAATACTAGAATTTGAACTCATTTTTTGCAAAACTTCGCATTTTGTGATGACTCTTCTTCTCCGCCACACCTTATCTATTCACAAAGTTGTCAGCCATGTCGATGCCGTGTGATAATGTAACAGGTCGAGACACCCATTGCAGACATTCCAGAGGCGAGCACTAGTCCCGATCCTAGTAGCTCATCGATGATGGTGAGAGGAGTACACCAAGTGGCATGCCTCCTGCAGCCACCGAGCTAGAAAGAAGAGGAATTCAGATGATGAGGATTCAGATTTTGTTTTTGAGGAAGAGGTGAACTCAAAGCCTAAAGGAAGGTTGTTGCCAAAGAGCAACAAGGTCAACAATCTAAGAAGGGCACCAAAGCAAAGTCAAGCAGTCAACTGCTGCTAAGAAGCTGAATTGGGGAGAGGCACTGCAAGCAAAGTGAAGAAAACCACCAAGAGAAAGAGAATAGTGCATGAAGATGCAGCGAAGAGAGGATGAGGATGAGGAAGCACCCCAGCCTCCTCCTCGTGGTCAAGCTCATGGTGATGCCATTAAGGCCGGAGCCACATCAAAGCCCAAGAAATCTGCTCCAGCCTAAGGCAGCTCCAAAGCCTCGCCGCCAAACCCAAGAGGACCGCTGAAACATTCCAGTGTCTCGAAAAGTTCGCCGCTTCGCTTCGCCTCGCCAACGACCCTCCGCAAGGTCCTCTGGCCGGCAAGGCTTGCCGCCGCCGCCGCCTCTGCCTCCTCCAACATGAAGCCAAACCACCAGCGCGGCGGTTGCCGCCGCTTAGGCCCTCGTGGCGATGTACCACATCTCGCCGCCGGTGGTGTCGCCGGTGAGGAGCCTCGCTTGTCGGGCGCTGATCGCTACCTCCGCCAAGCCTGCCGAAGAATTGCCGCACGACGTTGTCGGGCGGGCTCCATCAAGTTGGGTTTATCTCGCGGCGAAGTCGCACCGCATCATTGCACGATGCGATCACGCCGAGTTGTTGCACTGGGATGACGCCTCGCGGCAGCCCTGAACCATCCGGATGGTTGGCGCCATGCTTGAACAGCCCTTGGGCATCCCGCTGCTTCTAGAACTGTGAAGTTGAAGCGAGGCCTCGACGCAGCCTCATGATATCCGCCGCCGCCAAACAGCTGGGCGGGCCTCCTCTCTTCCGCAGAGGGCGGCGCGACGCGGCGAAATCCACGCCAACGGCTCCTCCCATCAGGAGCCTGCAAGCTCGAGCCGCAGGATTCGGGTGGTGGCGATCTTCGCTTGGCATCGTCCGCGACAGAGCGCCAGCTGGGCCACAAGACTACCCGGTCTGGGCTGAATTGGTGAATGGCTGCGGATTGGCGCCAACGATCCAGCAGCACTCCGCCTCCACTCGCCCCATTTGCCGCGGAGCTCCCTCCAGATACACCTCCTTCATGCCGGCCCCGAGACCCAAAGCGATCCCGCTGCTAAGGGTTCTCCTTCTCGCTCGGGGATGAAATAGTGGCGAAAAAAGGGCGACATTTGGGTGGATTCCAACGAAGTTCTCGCAGAGGTGTGCGAAACCGCCATTGTCGTAACGACGCTAGTGAAGTCAAGAAGATGAAACCCGAGGTATTCATGATGTCACAAAAGAAATCAGAAAAAGGTGGGCAAAGCCCGCAATAGAAGAACATCGAAAGAAATGGTACCTTTTGGGCACCATCAAGTAGAAGTCATGCGGAGAGCACCAGCGCAGCGGATGCGCCTGCCTCCGTCGACCGAAGAGGTAGAACTCTCCCGCAGCGCTCTCGGGTGAGCTCTGGGGGGAGCACCCGCTTCGCCTTGCAGCGGCCGAGCCGCAACGCCGGCCGATTTCGTGTTTCGCCGGTCTTCGAGCCATGGCGAAGCGGCGGGGAGCGCGAAGGCTAGGGGCGGCGGCATCGGGCGGCGGAGCGCTGCTCTTCGCTTGGGAAGCGGAGGGGAGCGGCGGAGTTTCGAGGAAGAAACCGCAAGTGGCGAAGGTGGGGAACGGCCCTGTTCCCTCTGCTTATAAACAGGGGAGGCGAACGTTATGCCTTTCTTGATTTAAGAATTGCCCACGATCTCTCCCACGATGCTGCGCTTGACGCGGCTGCTACGGAGAGCGCGCGGATACGGAGTCGATTTGGTTTGGCCCAGCCGCTGCGGTGCCGTGCTCTATTTTGGGCCTAGCCCAAGCAGCACTTGGCACCGTATGGCCCAGACGGGGCTCTGCCGGTGTACTAAAGTAGGGGTACCTTAGTATCCCGAACTTGTGCACGGGCAGTCGCAGCGTCCCGCGGCAAGGCTTGCCGGGCGTCCGCCAAGATCCTTCGCTATTCCTATTACTGCCATTCAAGAACAAAGTGTTTAACTGAGAAGAAAGAACCCCGGCAAGAGGAGCTTGCCGGGAAGGACGAGACCCCGACAAGTGGAGCTTGCCGGGAAGGCCATCCAAGGCATTTTAAGAGACTTGTCGTGACGCACCGCACGTCCCAGCAAGACCCGGCAAGCGGCGAGCTTGCGGGTGCGACAAGACAGCGACCGCGGCAAGGCGCTTGCTGCGGCAAAGCCACCACTCTGCGCCCACGCTCCAGCGCATCCGACGACGTGTCACCGCAGGATTGTTCCTGGTGCACGTGGCGGGTAGCTGTGCAGCCAAGCGGTGCGAGGTGGCAAGTGGAGATGACGAGAAGGCCATCGTGGCGACCGGTGGTGCCCCTAACGGTTGTTTCTTGACTGTTTGGGCGACCCGAGGGGCATTAAGTGCCTTTGTCCCCTGCCGTCAGAGTTAGGTAGGGGGCACTGTTGATAGCGGTTGTACCAACCCCTCTTTTTACTTTTTTACCCCTCTCTCTGCGTTGCCACCTGTCGGTGACCCCTTTAGCCTATAAAAAGGAGGCCCATGTGCACGTTGAAGGGGTTCGACTCACTCGAGACTACAACACACCCACGCTATCAAGCAAGAACAGAATATAAACACAAAGCAGCAGAGGGTGTTTTATCTCCGAGAGCTCAAGTCGTGTAAAATCCCTCGTGTGCTTCGCCTCGATCTGCTCTTCATGCGCTCTCCGCTCCCTTGCCGGACCAAAAGGGGCCCTGCCCCATAGGTGTTCGTTTCCCACGACACCCTACCGCGCGTTTTCTGGGTCCTCCTCGGTCGTAGCGCCGAAGTAAGTAAATGAGTCATCAAATCACGAAAGACCACTTTCTCGCTAAGTACATCAGTGAAGCACGGTGCCTAGCTAGTTGGGCTAGTTCGACCGATTAGCTAGGACGCCGCCACATTTGTTTTTTTACCCCTTTTTTATCTACTTGCCAGCAGGTAAATTTAAATATCCACGTGGCGTTGCTCTGGTGTTTGGGTGTGGCAAGATTTTTAATTTTTTGATTGACGGGAGCAGGTGCGGCATGATTTTTAATTTTTTGATTGACGGGAGCAGGCGCTGCAGGAATTAGTCACGATGACTCCGCCTGTAAAACCCACTGCTCCCTGATGTGAGAAGTCATTGACTGGTGTTTTACCATGGTGAAAACCAAAAGATTCCCCGCTCCTCGGCTGGCTCCCTCCGCCTTCCCGTAGATTGCATTGCCTTTCAGCCGTTTCGCCCCCTTTGCTTCCTCTCCCCATTGCTTCTATCTAGTGCCATGGCGGCGCAATAGATCACGGAGTCGGAGGTGAGGCGCCTGACACAGGAGCTCCATGCCAAGGATGCGGAGCTCAGGCCCAAGGACGTGGAGCTCCGTGAGCTCAAGGAGGAGAGGAGTGCCATGCTTCTTCGTTATTTGCGGGAGTTCACAGAGCTTCAAAAGCGGCAGGCGTCCACCACAAAGATTCTCGAGGCGTCGGCGGCATTGCTGCAGAAAGCGGGAGATACGATAGGCCGTCAGGGGAGCCGGCTGGGGCGCGAGCTGGCCGATCGTGACGATGTCCAGGATCGCCTCAGCCACTTGGTGAACCAAGTTGCCATGCACGTGTTGCGGTTGCGCGATGCCTATGGTCGTGCCAGCGCGACGATGCCGGCCGTCGAGCTAAACCCGTTCGACCACCCGGTCGACTTCAACGAGCTGTGGCTTCCTGACTTGGTCTCCTTCTTCACCTATATCTCCAAGGAGCTTAGTCGTCTCCGTACGATGGTGGGGGCTGAGCTGGACAAGGAGGGGTTGTGGGCTACCGCGCCGTTGCCGGGCGAATCCTTTCAAGGCTCCTTCACCGGAATCCATTCGTGCCATTGGATGCCGTGTTTGACGAGCTGGCTCCCATCGACCAGGAGCGGGCTCTGCGGGCGGTTGCACCCTGCATCACCAACATCATGCGCCTTGAGAAGCAAAGGGACTTCGGTGGTGTTTAGGCGCCCACTTCATGGGCATGTCCATGTCTTGGTGCAACATGACCGTTGGATCAAACTCAGACGGTGCAGATCAGTCACTGTAGCACAAAGCGTGTGGGTGTGTTTGGTTGCATTCTCATCTCAATATAGTTGTTTCCTCTTCG
Source organism: Aegilops speltoides (assembly GCA_021437245.1). Lineage (NCBI taxonomy): Eukaryota > Viridiplantae > Streptophyta > Magnoliopsida > Poales > Poaceae > Aegilops > Aegilops speltoides. The sequence goes on from CM038144.1 coordinate 203,165,938, forward strand.
TGTATTTTTGTTAACCTACTAGTGTGGACTCATGCACCCTTCGTGCACTCTGCCAAACACCCAAAAGTGGGTCGAGAAGGGAACATTTGCTCCCATCTCGTGCACCCTTCATACACCCTGCCTAACACTATTCGTGCTTCATATGGTTCATGTTTCGTGGAGTATCAGAGCACCTGCATTCTTCGTATTGTAGACCTACTTCTGTTAACATTGATCTCACTGCTCATTCTCGACCGACACAAAAAAAGCGGTACTATGTTACATATAGGAGTAGTTGATATGCGACAACATCATTTGTTATCGCCGTGTCTTACTACACTAGCAACAAGATTGTGTAGTAATCGACGATGAACCATCGCACATGCCAAGTAGTAGGAGCACCGTATGTTCAAGTGGCTGCCGGTTTCGCAGACCATTATAAGAGTGGAAACGCTTGCTGTAATCATTTCTTCTTCAGAAAAACAGTTGACACGCTCTACCGTGCGGATCCTCCTCCAGCCATGCACTAAATTACTCACTTTCGTCGACGTGTGGGACAGCCAACACCTGGGTCCACCAGCCATGCACTAAATTACTCCTTAGTAGAGTGACGGTAGACTACCCCGATCGAAGCTCTGTAGTAATGCCCAATGAGCCGTCAAATCACAAAACCCCCTCCTTTCCAGCAGTAAGTTGGACGGACAAAGCAACCATCATTTCACTCTTCTCGCTTAGCTTCCTCTCTTGAAGAAAACCCCTACTCGCTTCGCTTCTCCCTCATCTTATTCCTCCTTTCACTCTTCTCTCTCAGCTTCCTCTCTTGGATGGATGCTGGAGCACCTGCCGACGTGATGTGTATGGCTCTGGCCAAAACCGTCGAGGCTCATGGTACGAAGAAGCGCAAGCACCCCGCTGAGACTACCGCAGACAAGCTCAAAGCCATCGCCCTGTCCAAGCCCCCTCTCCGTGATCCCTCATTAAGCAAGTCCAGGTAATGTCTCTTGTTGACGATCTTTTTCTTGATCTTGATCGTGTTTTTTCATCTAACACGCAGTACTAGTACTGGTAGTACAACTTTCTAGGTGATTTTGCATGTGATTTTAGTGTGCCAAATGACGGTTCTAAATTCCTCTTTTGACCAAAACATGCGAGAGGTGGACATTGTTTTCTTTTACAGATTATTTTAACTATTTTCTGTTCTAATTCTTTTGTCTTAGATTTGTCTAGATATGGATGTATCTAATACTAAAATGTGACTTGATACATCCTTATCTAGACAAATCTAAGACAAGAATTTTGGGATGGAGGGAGTATTTTATGAACATCAATGCTATCTTTGAAGAGGGTATATTTGCCTCAAGAATTTGTGTTATGGATATTGCAAGTAATCCTCGCTTCTCATGCCTTTGAAGACATGTTCTAGTGTCTTTGTTCACTCATTTCTATGTGTATATGTAGTCAGATATGGAGTATAATATCGAAAATAATCTTATATTTCTGAATGGAGGTAGTAATAAAATATGGTTTCTGTTTGAATTAGAACCAGGTCCGCGATGGAGATGAAGTTCTCAAAGTCATGCCGTGTGAACTGCAAGACCTGATGATGAGTTCTACTGCTGAACTATCCAATAGTTGTGTCCTTGTCGCCACGTGTCCTAAACTAGTGTTTTCCTGTAGCTTTGTTGTTAGGCGTGTTCTCGAGGCTGTACTTGACCACAACAATTTTCTGGCTGTGCCTTTGATTACGAAGGGTGTGGTTCTTGTAAAGCTTCCCAACAAATCTGATGCGGGCTGTCTTCATCATCATGTTTATGAGTGGAAAGACCACTCTGTTAGGTTCTCCAAGGTTGACAAGATGGTGATGATGCATGTAGACATCTCTCACAAAGTCCATGGCCTAGTCAGTTATGCGGGGTTCGTCCCGTCGGTCAGTGGCAAGAAATAGTCTACAGAGTTTAATTAGTGCAACTTTGCTTGTCTATAGTAAGTACTATTGTTCAGTACTTGATTTGTGTTTGTGAACCCTGTATTGTTTATTAGTACTGCCGCTTTTGGTGTGTGGTCAGCCCTGAAACAGTCTATGTTAATGTCTGTCCACTCAATTCAGTCTGTATATTTTGTAGTATCCAGATCATATTTTTGTGAGGACGGTTTATCAGTTATGGTTACACTTCTATATCTGTATGCATTGCAGGGTTTATCGCACCCACCAGGATTTCCATTCCTATGGATGTTCGGTCCATACAATTTGTCACGACCTTTGGACTATCCTTCTTGTGGGAGTAGGCGGGGCCCCTGCATGCCACCCATAGTTGGACGGTCAATCTTCTGTTTAGTACTTCAACATAGTGATTTCCTAGTAAGGGTTCACTCGTGTCACATCAACATAGTGTTTTCTTTCTTTTCCTACAATTTTACGATGCAGGTTTTTCCATGTGACATTCATCACAGAATAAACCGTTTGGTTTGCTCTACGATGGCTATTTTTGCAGGTTTCACTTCTTATGTCGTGTCAGTAAGGAAGGCACTGTCCATCACTTATATTACTGGAAAAAATTGGATCAGTCTGTTGTCTGAGTACAAGTGGAATCCCTATGATGAACTGCGGTTTGGTTTAACAAAAACGCCACAATTAGTCATTCTCGCGTTTAAAAGAAATGAAGAAAAAACTGGATCATGGTCACGGATCCTAGTCAAGTTAGAAAGCTGATCATAGCAGACCAGACACGATCGCCGCTCTCTCACACATCGGTACCACCTTCAGCAACGGATCGACCACCGGCAGTTGCTCTAGCACTAACAGCGGCAGCAGCTTAGTCTGATCTAGCTGAGGATTTGGCACGACCGCGTCAGTGGATCAGTCTGATCTACCGGAGGATCGGACATCGACAATGGCACCTGCTCCGACACCGGCACCAGCTCTACAAGGAGCACCATCTTCGGCAGCAGCAGCGGCTTCGACACCTGCATCAACACTTGCACTTGCATCTACTCCGGCCCGTGCAGTTGCACCGGTAACAGACTAGGCTGTAGTTCGCACTTCATATACCAAATTCCTTACAAAAACCGACATGTCCACCTTCTTGGTAAGCATTGGGCGCCCAAGTGCTTCGTTCTTTTTTATTTCCATGTTATTTCACAAGATTCACTATGTTGATCTAACTATTTGGGTATGTCTTCTTGTTTGCAAACAGAGAATTCCTAGAGCAATGAGGGAGTTGTTCAACAATCCGGGCGACCGCGGCCAAGTTTCTCTCACCATGCACAACCTTGGTGTGAATGAACCTGCTCAATACACTGTAAGTACAAAGGATGGTCGCATGATGATTAATGCTAAAGGATGGTCAAGGTTCAAATATAAATCATATCTTGCGGTAGGGGATGATGTCAAAATTGAACTTCCTTGGCAAGGAGAGCTTGTCCAAATCAACTTTGAAATTCTTCAGTAGCAGCGCGCAACTGCCGAACCGATCTATCCTCCGAGAGATTTTGATGTTATAATCTGGCATGGTGAAACAAGTGTCCTGTGTGTATAAGTAGTACGACAATATTATTTATCACATGGTATATCGTTGATAGAATTGCAACTCTGATTGCTGGTTAGGAACTGTCGTTCGATTTCATTCCAACAGCTGTCGTGCTTTATTCAATTTTGTGTATTCTCCTTGTGACTACATCTAAAACCAACGCCGTACCGATCGCTTGCAATATGAAAAGCACTGAGGTAGAACACATGGTCCCCCAAATATGCAGGGTGGCCCTGCGGCCCAAAGTCTAGAATCGTGAGCCTGTCTGAGTATTATATTCTCAGCTGAACCCCCATAAAAAAAGCTGAACCCCATAATGCCTGTGCTTGCAGAGAGAGTATTTTTCTCCGCAAGCTGAGCCTGTCTGTGATATACAAGATTTGTATATTTCTTTATAGAGGGAGTATCTCTCTGTCAAAAAATATATTTATGTGTAACTAGTTACTCCTTTTTTCTACTTCCTTTCGCTGATATGTGGGGCAACCGGCAATGGGGTCCACGTGCCATATGCACAAATTAGAGTGCAGAACTTCATGGTAGACACACCCCGGTCGTAGCACCGCGGTAATGCCCAATGAGCCATCAAATCACAACCCCCATATCCAGCTTTAGCAGTAAGCTGGATGGACGAAGCGACAACATTTCACTGGGCCTGAATCCCCTTCTCCCTCGTCTGCTTGTTCAGAGAAAACCCCCTCTCGGTGATTGCATAGGGTTTTCTCATGGAGAACCAGGTACAAATTCTTCATCCATCCCCGATAAATCCAAGTCCCTTGGTCGCAGGTAATCCTAGGATGGTAGCCACCGCCGTTTATGCATTTTTCTTCCTACTGAATCTAGTGTGTTTCATTTGCAGTGCCCAAAGTGCGAGTACCCTACAGGTTTCTGCGCCCTCGGCGAGACGCCACACTTGTTCCTTCTCATCCTAACACAAGGATTTGAAACGTGCACAATATGTTCCTAGAATCCTCTTTTCTATCTGGGAGGGTGGGGTTTTTTTGAACATGCTGTCGACTAATTTGGAAATTTGGATTGCTATATTTGGATAAAAGGTACTACTAGTACGATGATCAACACTGACGTGAAGGAGGAAGGTATTTCTAGATTTTGATAAGGAATACATTGTGTTCTCATATTATTTTTCCTGCAGTGTATTATTTGCTCTGCCAGAACACATGTACTCAAGATGCTCGGCCTTGCCATAACTGAATACAATAGTTTAATGGTCATAGTGAAGACAAGCCATGGATATAAGTTCTGAGTTGGGTTCATGAACAAAGAAGATCGCTGCTTTTTTTATGGCTGAACTTGGATAAAATTTCTCAAGTGTTACAGAGTGAAAGTTGACGCACGAATGTTGATGGAAATAGCATAACCTGGTCTCATCTTCACTGGGATCTTCCACCCCGACGTTGTTCCAATTGTTCATCCATGTTAGTTTTGTATCTGGTTCTTGCTTGTTGCCTCGATTACTTCTTAATCCACCTATTCTTTCTAACTAATCACAATTTAACTTTAGAAGTAGCAACGAATCTCTCACAAAGATGATACTTCTAACTAATATTTTCTTATAATTGGTGGCACGTGTAGGTTTTTCAGAGTTAATCAGTGTCGGTGTACTAAAGTAGGGGTACCTTAATACCCCGAACTTGTGCACGGGCAGTCGCAGCACCCCGCGGCAAGGCTTGCCGGGCACCCGCCAAGACTCTCCGTCATTTCCTATTACCGCCATTCAAGAACAAAGTGTCAACCAAATAGACAAGACCCCGGCAAGAGGAGCTTGGCGGGAGGGTCAAAGACCCCGGCAAGGGGAGCTTGCCGGGAAGGACAACCAAGGCTCTTCTAGAAGACTTGCCTCAACGCCTGCGGCGTCCCGGCAGGCTCGGCCGACCGCAAGCTTGCCGGGCGCGACAGAGAAGGGTCATGCAAGACGCTTGTCAGGCGTAGGCTGCCACCATGCACTCAGTTCCGCCAGCATCCAACGACGCTTTCACCCTGTGGCCATCCCAGAGCACGCGGAGGAGGCGCCGCGCAGCCATGCGGAGCGAGGTGGCAAGTGGAGCTGACAAGGAGGCCATCGTGGCGATCGTGGCGCCTCTAACGGTCGCTTCTCACACTCGTTAGCAACCAGACGGCATTAAATGCCCTTGTCCCCCGCCACGAGTTAGGTAGGGGACACTGCTGGACATCGCTGTACCAACCTGCTTTACTCTTTACCCCCTCTTCCCACGCTGCCACCGTGGGTGCCCCTTCAGACTATAAAAGGGAGGCCCATGCGCACGAGAGGAGGTTCGAACTTTTCCACACTAGGGTTCGCCGATCCGACACATCCAACACCACCACACGCTTGCGCCTCGAGCAAGAACAAATACAAACACAAAGCAGCAGAGGGAGTTTTATCTCCGTAGAGCCCGGTTGGGTAAAATCGCCTGCCTCCCCGCTACCGACCTCGACCGCTCACAGGCGCCCGCCTCCCTTGCCGGACTAGAAGGGGCCCCTGCCCCATAGGTGCTCATGCTCCCTAGAATCCCCACGACATCTTTGGCGCGCTGTAGGGGGCATCAAGGTCGTGAGCATCCGATCCGTCTCCACGCTGCCACATCAGCGCCTTTCATCGACATGCCACCAAAGAAGAAGCCTTCTGAGGTGGCCGCCCGCTCACATCGATTCTACCACCACCGCAGGAGCAAGCGGGCGGTGGAGTGGACGCCGCGGAGGAGCGGGCGCCGACGGTGGGACCTATGTCATCACCAGTCCAAAACAAGGCCCCGCAGCGCCGGGCGACCGCAAGACACCACACCTTCCTGTGAGGTGCAAGGTCGACAACGGCCCCTGCGTTTCCAGCACCGTGCTCGCTGGAGCAAGGCTGCTGGTGGGTCGCGGACGCTCAAGACCAGCATGCGCGCCAAGATGTCGGGCGCGAGGAGGTACGGTCGCGCCGACAGGGTGTTGCTCCTTCCAATCCAGCTTGGGAGTCCGAGCACATCCCGCCTCGCACCGCCGCTGCCACGACCACCTAAGATCGCAGAGGAAGCGCCGCCCGAGCCCAGCATTTAGATTACCCTCCGCGCCACACAAGATTGACGATCGGAGGATGACCATTTATAGCCTCATCGGCTTCGCTTAACGGCGATAAGCCTCGCAACCGAAGCGATCGAGGTTCTTTGCCGGCGCCCGGCAAGCCGACGCCGATAAGACCGCTGGGGTGCACTACCACGCACTCCACGCTCAAGGCCGAGGTCGCCGCTGCCGGGCCAACCTTGACGCCGACTCCACCGCTGTTGCCGGACCCGCGGACTCGCCATGATCAATGCCACGCTCTCCAAGAACGACGACACGAAGATGCTCGACCGATCGAAGCGCAGAAGGGAAGCGCGACGTCAATCTGACCAGCGCGCTGGGCCCACTGTCGATATGCATGCGCCAGGGGAACCAGGCGACTTGCCGTATGCGGCCTGCGTTCACCCGTGAGCTGCGGCAAGTCCAGTGGCCCAATACAAAGAACTTCAATCCCGACGTGCCCGAGAAGTACGATGGCAGGATACATCCATCGGAGTTCCTCATCATCTACACCATCGCAGTGCAGGCTGCCGGAGGGCGCGACGAGAAGATCCTCGCCAACTACTTCCCGCCGGTGCTCTGCCTAACGCCGATCTTGGCTCATGCACTTGCCGGAGAACTCCATTTCTTCGTATGACTGTGCTATCAGTTTGTTGGCGCCTTTCACAGCGGCCACAAGCCTCATGGCCAGGAGAGCGACCTTCACTTGCTCGTCTAAAAGGAGGGAGAACCTCCAAGAATACATACAGAGGTTCAGCCTAGTGCAGCGCAACATCTCGACGCCCACCCTATCAGAGTTATCAGCTGCTCCATCGTAACATGCGAATCAGAGGATGAGGGAGGAGATGGCGATGTGCAAGATTAGAGATGTCACGAGCTGTATGCTCCGCCGACAAGTGTGCACGGGCTGAGGAGGGAGAAAAATCCCTGAGAGATTGCTGGAGCAGTATGATCTCGACAAGGAGGATGCCGCCTCGCAAGGAAGAACCAGAGGCGGAACAACAGAAAAAGAAAGGCTAAGGATGTGTTAGTTGTCGAGCATTCCGGCGACGGAGGTGGCTCCGACAAGGCCAAAGCTGGTGAGTCCGGCGAGGCTGTGGTGGCCGCCGACAAGCAGGATGGCTCCGGCAAGCAATATTGCAAGATCCATCGCACCAAGGGCCATGACCTTCAAGCCTGCAAGAAAGTTGAGCAGATGGCGGAGCTACAGAAAGCTGAGTACGAGCGTCGCGACAAGGAGAAGGTCCAGAAAGGTGGCGGGGGATCCGGCAAGAAGCTTCCCGCCCGGGGAGGCGCCATGGCAAACCCAAGCAGCGGCAAGGTGACAGACCTCCCCGGGGCCGCGACAAGGATGAAGATGAAGATGAGGATGATGAGATGGAGGATGATGAGACAGATGACCACGAGTTTCAGAAGGCAACGGAGGTGCCAGGCATCGACGGCGGTGCCTTCTCGCGACACCTCGCACCGCCAACTGCAAGCAAAGCGGCGCGAGAGGTGAGCGCAGCAGAACCGTCCGTCGAGTCGCGCAAGCCTCTGAAATGGTCCAGCACGCCCATCATCTTCGATGTTGAGGATCACCCTGATCGCATCAATGCGGTCGGGTGCTTGCCAATGTTGGTCTCGCCAACAATCCGCAACCTCAAGGTCACGAAGATGTTGGTTGACGGCGGGGCCGGCCTGAATCTGATCTCCTCCGCAGTGCTCAAGAAGCTCCAGATCCTCGACAGCGAGCTCGAAGAAACTAGTACCTTTCAAGGAATAAACCCGGGAAGGAGCAAGCCGAAGGGGAAGATCACACTGCCAGTGACATTTGGCAGCGAGCTGAATTTCAGGACCGAGAGGGTTACATTTGACGTCGCTGATTTCCCATTGCCCTACAATGGGATACTGGCCGACCAGCCGCCAGCAAGTTCATGGCAGCCTCTCATTACGCCTAAAATGTGCTCAAGATGCCTGGTCCGATAAGTGTCATTTCTGTCCAAGGCGACAAGAAGGACGCACTCATCTACACCGACAAGATCTACCGGGAAGCAGCAGCCGCAGCAGAGCGCAAGCCACTTGCCGCTGAAGCTCCCCGGGGGAGGAAGAAGACCAAGTCCGGCAAGTGCAGCTCTGATGCCCACTCCGGCAAGCGCACCTCTTCGGAGTGCTGCGCTGCCGTCGAGGACGCACCATCGAGCTCCACCGGCAAGTGCAAGAAGGCAAAGGCAGCTCCACAAGAGACTAAGTCCAGCAAGCATAGCTCTGATGCCCACTCCGGCAAACGCGCCTCTTCAGAGTGACGCACTGCCGTCGAGGACGCACCATCGAGCTGAGCATAGTCGTTCTTAAAATTCTTAGGTTGTGTTCCTTGAACGGCCGTGCCTTGTATGGAAAACCTGCGTGAGGAGGGATCGCTCGTGGCTGAGTTGCACCCTTACTTTGTTTCGAGTCCGCCAACAAATGAAAGCTGCTATGATTAGCTCCCGACAAGGTTTTGTCGAGGCAGACCGCCATGGCTGCTGATGTTCCAAGATCAGCAAGTGTGCAAGACCGCAAGTTCCCTAAAAAGCATAAGGGTAAAACATGCAAGGATGGAGCCAAGTAAAGGAGACAACGAGCATTTGGCGCCGCTCAAAGAAGCGCATCTTGCCGGACGCATTTACGTAAAAGCTAAGTTGAAAGCCCAGCCGCTTTTAAATTTTATGTTATATTCCTTGAACTGCAGCGCTTTTGTATGGAAAACCCTGCGCTGGAGGAACCGACTCATGGCTGAGTTGCGCCCTTACTTTGTTTCGAGTCCGCTCAACAAATGAAAGTGCTGCAACCAGCCCGACAAGGTTTCTTGCCAAGGGCAGCACCGCCATCGGGCTGCCTGATGTTCCGCGACTCAGAAGCGTGTTTATGCGCCGGCAAGTTCCCTAAAAGCGAGGGTAGAGACATACAAGGGAAGCGGCAGAGTAAAGGACATAACATAGCCGACACTGCCATGGGGCGCAGTCAGTTTAAAATTTTTTAAGGTTATGTTCCTTGAACGACCGTGCCTTGTATGAAAGACCTGCGTGCATGGAGGAATCGACTCAATGGTTAAGTTGCGCCTTGATTTGTTTTCGAGTCCGCCAACAATACAAGTGAGCTGCACTAGCTCCGACGAGGTTTCTTGTCGGAGGCAGCACCGCCAAGAAGCTGCTGATGTTCCACACTCAAAGAAGCGTGTTTCGCGCCGCAAGTTCCTCAAGCGTAGGGTAAAAACATACAAGGCATTGAATGAAGTAAAGGGCATGACATAGCAAGCTTTGCTTAGAATAAAGTTATATATCACGGTAAATAACTTGCCGTGCTCTAAGAGATTGTTCCTATGACACATCTAGCAGCGGCAAGAACAAGGAAAGCGAAGAAAGGTGAGAGACGGACCCCGCAAGCCGTGAGTCACCGGGCTGCGATATCAGATAAGTTTTTCATCCCTCATCATCCATCCTTCTATGGACCGAGGAGCCGGGTTATATTCCTTGAACGATCGCGCTTTGTGTGGAAAACTGCAAGCGCTGAGGAACTGCTCATGCTTGTTGCGCCTTGATTTGTTTTCGAGCCCGCCAACAAATGAAAGTGCGCTGCAACTAGCCCGACAAGGTTTCTTGTCGAGGCGGCACCGCCAGCTGGTTGCTGATGTTCCAGACTCAGAAGCGTGTTCGCTACCGCAAGTTCCTCAAAGCGAAGGGTAAAACATACAAGGCATGTAAACAAGTAAAGGATGTAACATAGCAAGCTTCTCTTTTCATTAAAAAACATCCCATTTGGGTACAGTCCATAGAGGATGAAAAACATGAAAGAGAGGATTACAAGTTTTAGATGCAACTAAGGTCCAAGGCTTACAAAGCGAAAAGATAAGTTTCAGAATCCTTTTCTTGTCCCCTTCTCAGAGAGGTAGGTCAAGGAGGCGAGAAGGGCAAAAGGAGCGCCTAGGTGAACTACGAGTGCCGAAGACACCAAGAGAACATCCTGGGCCGGCCGAGCTTGGCGGAGACGGAGGCGCCGGAGGCGAGCTCAAGACGGGCGGCAGGATGTCAAGACGCCTGCCGAGGGCACCACGCCCAGATTCCAACTTGACGGCCTTGCCGCCAAACCTCTTCCTCTTCCGCAGCCTCCTCTACGCCACGCCCAAGGAAACGGCCCTGGAGTTGAAGGCCGCAACCCGGATGATCGGTCGCCAGAAGGGCGAGGCGACGCCGACGCCTAGTCGGACACAGCGTTCTCGCTGTCGCCGCCGCTTCCTCCTCGCTACTCGCCGAGGAGGAGTCTTCGCGAAGCGAAGGAGCTGTCCACGCAGCATCTCGCCCGGTGCCAGAGTCCTCAAGACCTTGACGGAGAGGAGGTCGCCATCCATTAACTTCAAATGGAGGGTAAACCCCGCCGCTGCTATGGATGCGGGCGAACGCCTTCCACCCTCGATCAAGATACATCATGCCGAGGGGTGGGATACGACGCCGACTGCGTGCAAGGCCGATCCCGCAGCCCTCATGCACAAACTCAGCGCCCTCGGCGGGTCCGCCCATCGCACAGAACGGAGCCGGAAGCCGGAGACGACGGCGGGTTGCCCGGCGCAGCTTGACGAAGAACTCCCAAGGGTCATCCCCCGTGTGGACCGCAAACAACAGGATTCAGCAGAAGTACGTGGAGAGGATGACAGTAGGGGCCCACCATGTCAGCGTATGGAAAAATAAAATGCTTCCTCCTAGTGTTTTTCTAACATCTGGGACCCATGACATTGTGAGCGTATATAGTCAATAGACAAGAGAACAACACAAGATCGGCTGACACCTGGGACGTAGCTTCTCGAGCAGTGTTTTTTTTGTTATTGTTGAAATGGAGTAGGGTTTGAACTAGGCTGTGGCCCGTCTAGCCCAGGTTTATATTTTATGTTCACCATGTGACCAACCCAGCTACTTTTTCTTTGTGAAAATGAGCACAGTTTATTTTTTATGAAGAATACCCAATCCAGGACTACTTATTTTTCTATGCCCTGATGGGCTGCAACTCTTTCAAGACGCCTGCAAATCTTGAAAGTGATATGAAATGGGTTGTAAATATAAAAACAGATGACAAATTAGCAATTACTTAATAATTTCTGAATTTTTTCACATTTTCAGATTCCTATTTCACTGGGCATTAACCTAATTTAAATATATCTTTGAAGTATTTCAAATCTGGCTCGATATTTCAGTATTAAAAATAGTTTGGAACCCACAAAAATATGCGAAATTGGCCCTGGCCAACCAAAAAAAACGACTGCAATAAATTGCATAAGAAGTTGCCATGAGCTATATATAAATTATTAAAAAGAGGGACTGGTCTGACTTAGGGCCTGTTTAGTTGCCAGTATGCAAGATTTTTTAGTTATTATATACGCCAACAAACAATTTAGTATATAACCGTTGGATGCCAATCCAACGGCCGCCGTGTTTCTTCAATCTCGATCTTCTTGCTCCACCGCCAAAGCAGCGCCAAGGGACCGCTTTCTCCCGCCTCCCGTGGCCGGGTCAGGTTTGCCGCCAGCCTCTCATTCGCCTACTACTCCCACCACCGCGCCGAGCATCCTCTACTAACCCACACCCATCACATACTCAGGGCGACGACAGCCTCACACCGTAGCCGAATTGGTGAACCCTTGTACTCCTCTCCGCGCGGGCTTCCACTGCCGCATCTTCCCCGGCTCCAAGTCGTCCCCTACCTATGTCTCGCCATCGTCCACCGCCGTGGTTCTCTCGGCATGGCGTGGTCAATGTGGTCAATGACCGACTTCCATCGGAAGAGTACTGTACGTGGAGAGGCTGACAGCTGGGTCCACGGCAGCCGCAAGGAAGTGCCTCCTTATTACGCAGGAAAATAATTATTCCTCCACCTGACAGCAGGGACCCACCGGACGGGCCACCAGTATTTCACGAAAAAAACGTTCCCCCGCTGTCAGCTCGGACCCACCGGAAGTGCCTCCTTATTACACAGAAAAAAATGAATACCCCCCTGCTAGCTCGGATCCACCTTGGTGGGAGGCTGAGTTGTGGGCCTACTAAGTTGACTGGGACAGAGGCCTTCGTCAACTTTAGTCAATATATGAATGATTCTAGCTCCACTGACCGTACAATGTTCATCCAACGGCCACAGTGCATCTTCAACCTCTGGTCTTCTTGCTCCATCCGCCTAAAGCAGCGCCGGTCATGCCGCATGCTCCTGCTGCCCATGGCCAGCTGTGATGCCGCGGAGGCCTCACCGCCCCTACTACTCCCACCGCTGGCCAGGCCATCCCTCTACTCACCAACACCCCCTATTATTCTGCGGCGGTGATAGCCTCACACCACAGCCGAACGAGTGAACCCTCTACGCGTGGGCATCCACTACCGCGTCTTCCCCGGCTCCGCGTTGTCCCCTTCCTAGCCTCGCCGTCGTCCACCGCCCTGGTGCTCTCGGCACGGCGTGGTCAACATGGTCAAGGAACGATTTCCATCGGACGTGGACTATATGTGGAGAGGCCGACAGCTGGGTCCACAGCCGCAGCAATGAAATGCCTCCTTATTATGCGGAAAATAATGATTCCTCCATCTGACAGTAGGGACCCACCAGACGGACCATCGTATTTCGCGAAAAAATGTTTCCCCCCTGACTGCTGGGATCCACCAGCTACACCTTCACATGCAAGGAAGTGCGTCCGAAAAAAAAAGATTTACCCCCTGACTGCTGGGACCCACCAGCTACATCTTCGCACGCAAGGAAGTGCGTCCGGAAAAAACGATTCGCCCCCTGACTGCTGGGACCCACCAGCTACATCTTCGCACGCAAGGAATTGCCTAATAGTCGGGACCCACCTGGTCGAAGCGTTGTCATTCTGGTCGCGAACGTGTATGTACATACAGGTGGATGTAGAGGCGCGCACGTGTTGTAGTAGAGGCGTGCACATGTCATAGTAGAGGCACGTACGTGTCGTAGTAGAGGCGCACACATAGCATGTACACGTACGTACAGCGGCCAGTGTGCAAGAAAGAAAATACGGCCACATATGTGTACATACGGGCGGGGTCTCGAATGCCTACTCGCGCATACGTACGGCCAGGACTCGTGTACATGGCTGGGTCGAAATGGAGAAATAACGTCGTCATCGTGTTCATGGGAGCCAACCGGCTAGGCTGGAACGGAATGCGTCGTCGTGTTCATCGGGAGGGCTTGGATGGAACAAATGATGGAAACGAGGCCTGGCGTACTGCAGAACGGAGGAAACAGCCTTGTGTTCGACAGGCCACATTCGAAACGGGATCCTGTTCATCGAGAGGCGTCTGGCGTACCGCAAAACGGAGGAAAAGGACCTCCTACGGTTGAAACGGGGGTCCTGTTGATCGGGAGGGATGTGGCGTACGACAAAATGGACAAAACGGACTTGTGTTGGAGCGCTACTGTCGAAACGGGGGTCCTGTTCATCGGGAGGGGTGTGGCATATCGCAAAACGGGACTCCACGAGATACTGTTCATCTCCACCGTCGACCTCCTCCAGCCTCCGTGGGCTACTGTCGACCTCCTCCAGCCTCCACGGGCTCATGTTCATCCATCCTCCACGGCGCGCTACTCGACCGGCTACTGTTCAACCACCCCTCCACGGGCACCCCTTCATTGTCTACTATTCATTCAGCCCTCCACAGGGTCATCCTGTTCATCCAGAGGAAACGCCACGGGGTCCTGCCCCCCCCCTCACCATTCATCCAGAGGTAGCATCGATCGGCTTCAGTTAGCAGTAGTAGCGAAGGAATCTCTCGATCGGGTTCAGTTAACAGCCATCAATCGATTGCTCGGGTTCAGTAACGCGTAGCCTACAGTGCAATCACTCGGGTTTAGTTAGAGCCCAACGCCTCGCTTGGGTTCAGTTAGAGCCAACGCCTCGCACACATGCATGTACGTGTACGAGAGAAACGCGCATCGCTCAGCCCCCGACCACCCACCCTAACCGAGAACTCCCCAAAATTTTCCTCGCCCTCGCTTATACCACGGTTTTTTCGGTCATGGACGGCCCAAAGAATGTCATGCAGCTGCGTCTCCAGCCCGCCCAGGACGAAAAGCCCATTTTCTGTCATGATTTTTTGTCATAGAAGTAGGAGCCCACCACATCTATGATGATACCGGGTTTTTTCACAATTATCGTCATAGAAGTGCCATAAGTATGACAGAAAAGAATTTCGTTCAGCCCAAAATGTCATGGATGTCTCTTTTTTGTAGTGCATGGCCTGTCGCTCCCATTCGGGTGGACCAATGGCATTCCGACAAAACCGATCTACTGCCATGACACTCTCCCAGCCACTTCGACCAACTCCTTCTCAGGGCTAAGTCATGGGTGGCCCCATGCCTACCAAAGGAATCTTCAGCCACTGTCGTGGCAAAGCAAACGGTCCCAAACGGGGACATGTGCACATAACCAAACTCGGGCTCACAAGGCTTATGCCGTCCTAACCGGCCAAGGCAGCGCCCGCGCATAACCTTCCATTATTGGAGGCACTAGCGAGAGACATGACAATAAACCCAGTTAGGACCCCCCCATAACGCAAGTGTGGCTGCACTGGTAAGCTCGATTCAGTGGCACCATGAGTCAGCCAACAATTGTTAAAGCTCATTTAAGTCTGGTTAAACTTGAATGCAATAAGCTGATTCATATGAATGTAACAAGATGCAACTATGATGCATGAGCATGATATCAACATAAACATGGATGCAGCATAAATCTTATGCATAACAACAGGGAAGCATTTATCTAGATGAGCATGGCATACTGACGAGCATAACACTACTCATCGCATAACTACTAGCATCATCATCAAATAACATGCAAGAACATAACGACAACACTACATGCAAGCATTTAACCAACAGGATGCAAAGGGACAGTCATAGCAACGGCACTTGAAACAGACGATAGTCATGTACCGAGGGCCATCACCAACATCAACATGTAGTACTACCATGCATGACATACGAAAGAAATACGAGCAAGAAATAACCAGATGCATCAAAACATAGCACGAAGGTGACCATGGCACTATAAGCAGTACCGAAACAACGATAACAGTGGCAGGTAAACAAATAGACAATTATTAAATGTTCAAGTTGAAAACGATGGCCACTGCATGACCATCATGCAAATGAGTGTTGTGGCTTGCCTGGGGATGAAGAATACTCTGGGGAGATGTGCGGCGAAGCATCGGAAAGAATCGCCGGAAAGGGTTCTCTCTCAAAGGGGGCTGATTAGGGGCAAGGGTAAAATGGTCATTTCCATTACGTCAAACCATAGAGAAAATGAAGGTAACAGAAAGGGCTTGACGAGATGAAGACGTGCGTGTTGGATTCACCTCATTCGGAGTCTCGAACAAAAAGTTATAGCCTGACGAAGTTCTGTGACCAATTTGTAAAAATATGTCTACAAACAGGCCCCTGGCTGGAAAAGCAGAAAGCGCATTATAAAGAAATACACCTTCGCTTCGGGGAAATGTATTTTTGATTGAAACAGCAATGACATATGCTTTCAATAAGCGAAACCGTACTTCCGGGTGAAGAATAAGGGAAATACGCTTACTCCACAGGAAATCATACTTTCAAAGTGCGCTTCCACTTGTCCACGTGGGCAGTGGCGGGGCCGCGGCTTTTGTCTTTCTGACGGGTGGGGCCCGCGGTTGACATCTCTCTCTCTCTCTCTCGCTCCTCCTCTTCCTTCTCTCGACACAAAGAACAGATTGCAGCGGCGGCTGCGGCCTCGCCTGCGCCAGCGACAGGAGGCCACGGGGGGATAGGGCGCTGCCGAGGATGGACAAGCTGGCCTCGGGGACTGTCGGAGTTGGCCGTGACGGCTGAGGCAAAGGGCGGTGGCTCCATGGGAAGGGAGGGGCTCCGGTGGCTGTGGCGGTGGGGAAACGGAGCAGGGGTGGTCTCCGGCGATGGGGGAGGCTAGCAAGGAGCTCGGTGGAGGCGGGGAAGGCCGGAGACATGGGAATTTAAGAGGGCCGGGGCGGCGGCCATGTCCTCTATAAATAGGGCTAGCCACCACAATAGGACGGGATCGGATCCTTCCCAAGTAGAGCACCGCACCACCACAAGAACTCCTCTCCTCGCGAGGCAGTTCTTCCTCTGTACTATTCATCATCAGGCCAAGAGGCAATCCACCACACCACACACTAGATTAGGGTATTACACCACAACGGTGGCCTGATCCAGTATAAACATCGTGTCTCTTGTGTTGTTCATCGTGCTAGCTTAGAATCGTGGCGAGGTTGTGGGCGTGTTTCGGTAGGGAGAAGATCTTCGTGCGCACCCCACAGTTCGAACCTTAAGGGTTTTGGCGGAACCCGATATCCGACATTTGGCGTGCGAGGTAGGGGTGCGCCGAAATCTTCTTTCCGCCGATCTGCGTTCCACCGACCCGACAACCAACGCCGACCGCTGGGCGGTCTGGCCAGCCCATGCCACGCCGCCTGCCAAAGGAGACCTCAACCGGCGCCTCAGGCAGCCCGCGCTCCGCAGAACACTGCGGGGCGCGGGCGAGACGGTCAAGGGCTGCCTGCCCTCACTCAGCGGCAGGAGCGATCAGCCGCAAGGGCCCCAAACCACGTCGCAGCCACGGCGCCACAATCCTGGGAGGACAAGTGAACATGAGGGCCATGCTCACTGTTGCGCGGGAGCTCCTGCGGTGCATGTTGCAGGAGAGCGGCCGAGACGTGCTGCTGGAGCGCGTTGCCGAGGTCCTAGATGCCGCAGCTTCGGGGGTGCCTCCCTTCTGCGTCCAGCTTCCACCCCAGGCCCCAGGCAGATCACGCTGCGGGCCCATCTACGTCCGTGCACCCTCAGGCGCGCCCCAAG
This sequence comes from Aegilops speltoides, assembly GCA_021437245.1. Taxonomy (NCBI): domain Eukaryota; kingdom Viridiplantae; phylum Streptophyta; class Magnoliopsida; order Poales; family Poaceae; genus Aegilops; species Aegilops speltoides. The sequence goes on from CM038144.1 coordinate 203,183,364, forward strand.
GCTTCATCGACACCAGCTCAACCATCGGTGCTGGGCGTCTAGCTGCACCAGCACCACCCCTGGTGAGCAAGGGCATGCACATCGCCGCCTACGGCCCGGGTGGGCCGCCGCCCTACCACCCCCAAGATGGCTCGTTGGGCCAAGCTGCATGGAGCGTGGGGCAGTACGCCGAAGTCTTCGGGATGGCGACCTTGGAAGCTTACATGCCCCGCATGGTGGATCGGGAATACGCGCTGGAAGATGACCCTGGCTCATTTCTCTGGTCAGGCTAGGAGGACGAGATGCCGGAAGCTGAGCCTTTTCAGGAGCCTCAAGGAGGCCTCACCAACCGTGCTGGCAGCAGTAGCTATCGGGTTCCGCTAATTCCTCAGGAGATAGCTTATGCTAACCATGGGGCGCAGGAAGTCCAGGTCACTGCAGTGGAAGGTTGCCCAAGCTCAGCGGCCTCCCTTCCGCCAGGAGGTGCGCACTAGGGGCTGCAGGAGAGGCCCCTCCCTACGGTGCACGAAGCAAGGTGTTTCTCGGAGGTAGGCCCTCTGTCGGGGACGTGCTGCAAAGCCTGCCCCCGGTAGAGGACCCGTGGTCGCTGGGGGAACCGATGGCGTCCCCTTTACCCCATTAGCTTCGTCCTTGGTCTTTGGCAACCGTCAATGGTGGTCAACGGTGGCACAGGGCGGGGCCCTCGTTTGGCGATATGAAGCAAGGCCGGTACCTGTGAAGAAGGCCCAGTGCCAGTGAAGCTTGCCTCCCGTGACACTCTTACGTAATATTGAGTTGGGCTCTACATGCCCGGGAGTCTCCGGAGAGCCGCCCTCGGACCTCGGGGGCTCCCTCCCATGCCTAGTGGCAGCAATTAGCTCCGCGCTGGTGAGAAGACGTCGAAGACTAGACTAGGTGCCGGACGCGGCCTTTTGCATTTTGCCTCCCTTTCAGTGGTCAAGCTTCCTTGCTTCGGATTTAAGGCAAAAATGAATTTTCGTTTGCGTATGCGCGGGGGGGGGGGGTGTCTTGTCTTGTTCGTGTGTTCTCTCGTGTTCTAGTTTCTGCCATAGTTTGGAATTCGCACTAGTTGCCTCCCCCTCGCGAGCCTCCCGCGGCCGGCACTCACTCTCGCGAGGCCCTCACCACATGGTCAACAGGTCCCTCAGAGGACCCTCGGAGGTTCACGGCCTCGCAAGCCTACTCAAGGCTTGTTTGGGCTAAAGGTAAACCACAGCAACTAAGTCATCGCAGGGCCGGTAATATCATGCAGGTGCACATTCAGCGTCACTCCCAAAAGCATGTGGACAACAATCTTTTTACATGAGGGGATTCCCCTCCCAAAATGCTCTTACAACCTTCAGGGCCGCGCCCGAGATTTTTGTGTGCAGGATAAACAGCAGGGGGACACAGGATTAGTCAGACATATCGCTCACCACACCCTCTTGGTCGCCTCTAGAGGCATCACTGGTGCCGCTATCGCTGTCACTGGCACCACCGTCACCATCATTGGCGCCATCTTCACCGGCATTCACCACATCACCTTCATCCGCGGCAACTATCACCCCGTCGTTGTCAGAAGCAAAGGCCCTAACAAGCGCATCCACGTTGTCCTCCACCCACCGCGCCAGGTCGCCCCGGATGGCCTCAGTCACCGGGGCGATGACGGTGTCGAAGTCGAAGTGGGGATATGCGTTCTGAAGATGGCTCAACACGCGGGAGAATGCACTCCCGAGAAGGTTGTGGCTCCTCTCCTCGAGAAGCCAGCGAGCGCTCTCAGAGCGGTTCTCCAGGTGCGTCACCACATCACTCAAGAATTGGATATGGCTGGCATAGTTGCTCACATGAGGATGTGGGGCATCCGCCTCACAGATATTGCCCATGGCCGTGTTGGCCCTGTTCTTGAGATGCTGGAGCATGGGACCATGCATATGCTCCAGCGTCTGCCGTTAAAGAATTTCTTCTCTGTTCTGCCATGCAACGGACTTGGCATCATCGACCCACTGTTGAAGAAGAAGCAGCTCGGCATGGGTGGAGGCCAGCTCAGTTTGTGCCAAGACCAGGGCGGCTGCGGGGGCCTCTGTGCGTTGCACCGCTTCAGTCAGCTTGCACCTGAGAGCGGCAGTCCTGCCCGCAGCCTCGGCTTCAATCAGCTCTAGCCTCTGGTCATAATGGCGCAAAACATCTGCGCGAATTTCCGCCACGCGGCGGTCGACCTCTTCTTGGATCCGAGACTCGCACGCGCCAACATCGTCCTCTGCCTGGGTAACCTGGCGCTCCCTCCTCCAACCGCTAAGGTCAAGGATGCGCTCGGCGGCCTCCAGCGTCAGCGCTTCCTCACGCCTCCGGAGATCCTCCTCTTTGACAAGTGTCCCCTTCAGCGATGCAAGTGCGGCCTGGCGAAGCTCCGCTTGCTACTCCAGGGAAGCGCTCCAGGCTTGGAACTCCCACGCGTGCTTCTCTGCGAGCTCGTGGCAATGATCTGCCTCCCGAGCCTCCTGCAGAGCACGGGAGTAGGCCTTTCTCGAGGCCGCAAGGGATGCCTAGGCCTTCGCGATGTCAAGCTCACGCTGATAGTGCGTGAGGTTGACTACAACCTGCAACTTGCATCGCTCCTTAATCAGCCGCAGGCCCTCAACTTCAAGACACGCGTCCACATACGCAAGCTCTCCACGAAGATGGCCCATTGCGTCCATCGCCTATCGGAGGAACTCTCGGCGAACGGTGCTTCTCTCCCGCGCTCTCTTGAGCACGTCGCCAATGTCGTCCTCCGCTTCCTGCACTGGCGGCGGGCCCAGAAACGATTCGCCCCCTCTCGGCAGGGGGCTGGGGGCTGGTGCCCCCACGATTACCGGACGGGCTCCGCAAGGGACCCTGACCGGTGCAAGTCCATACCCATAAGAAGAGCCAAGGACCGACGCCAACCACTCTCCCTCCACGATCAGAGGAGGAGCCCTGGGCAGGATGGTCACGCCCCAGGCAAGGTCGCGGAGGAAAGGCAACAAGGGCACGGGCTCAAGGCACCCTGCGGGCCGACTTGCTTCTTCGACTGAGCCCACGTCAGGGGCAGCACACAAGCTGAGGACGCTCAAGGCCAATGATCAAGGAGAGGCCGGAGGAAATTGCTTCTTGGGACACTCCACAGGCTTGGCAGGAGGGATCCTGAAAGGCCACAGTCAGGAAAGGGAGCAGCGATTGAGGAATTGCAAAAATGAGGTACTTACTCATCTATGGCGAAGTACTTCTTGTGCTTCAACTGTCAGAAGGGGCGCCCACTGCAACTCGAACACTCCTTCCTATTACGGAGGGCGGTGAAGTCCACGCGGAACCGACCCAGGCGCTCAACGTGCGGACCAGCGTGTGGTGCAGATGAAGAAGCGCCCAGGCAGCCAACCTCAGGGGCGCCAAGCTAGGAGGAGCGATCAGGCACCACTTCCAGATGGCCTGCCGAGGCCTCGGCGGCTCCGACCTTGGGAGCTGCGTGTTTTGTCCCCCCATCGACAACCGCCTCAGGGCGGGCTTCACAACCTCCAGAGGATGACGCTTCGGGGGCCCCGTGCGGCGTTAGCGCCATGATACCAGGGCCTCCAGCCACAAGCGATGCTTGCCTCCCTGCACCCGCTCCTAGGGCAAGATCGGTGTTGGCGACGGGGAAGGGAGCCATGGCGATAGGATTCTCGCGAGGCCCCGCAAGGCCAGCCGGGCGCAACCCCATTCGTCGAAGAGAGGCATCTATCTCGCGAACTCAGCCCCGTCCGAGCAGAGATACAGGAGGCTACCCCCGTGATGAATATTGCCCAGCGAAGGGTCGCCAGCGAAGACCTCAAGCACCTTCTTCAGCGTCTTGGGCGCCAGTTCCGTCTCCAAAAGCCTCATGTGGTCCAGGTCACCCGTCAGGGCCCACATCAGCTGGGAGTGGCGCTGAAGAGGAGCAAGGCGACACTGGAGGAATTCCTTCACCACCCAGGGCGCAGTCACGCCGAGTGTCGGTGTCAAAACCGGAGGATCTCGGGTAGGGGGTCCCGAACTGTGTGTCTAGGCAGATGGTAACAGGAGACGAGGGACACGATGTTTTACCCAGGTTCGGGCCCTCTCGATGGAGGTAAAACCCTACGTCCTGCTTGATTAATATTGATGATATGGGTAGTACAAGAGTGGATCTACCACGAGATCAAGGAGGCTAAACTCTAGAAGCTAGCCTATGGTATGATTGTTGTAATGTATGTTGTGTCCTACGGACTAAAGCCCTCCGGTTTATATAGACACCGAAGAGGGCTAGGGTTACACAGAGTCGGTTACAATGGTAGGAGATCTACATATCCGTATCGCCAAGCTTGCCTTCCACGCCAAGGAAAGTCCGATCCGGACACAGGACGGAGTCTTCAATCTTGTATCTTTGTAGTCTTGGATTCCGGCGGACGATGATAGTCCGGCTGTCCGGACACCCCCTAGTCCAGGACTCCCTCACCGAGCTCTTTCAACCTCCTCAGTCGGCGCCAGACAAAGGCGAGCCGGGGGCCCGGATTGGGGACAACAGGCAACGTCAGAGGCGAGAGCAGGGGGCTGGGCACTCCGACATCCACATACAGCCACCGCGTCCGGAACCCACTCTTGGAAGGCGGGAGGCCAAAATCGATCCCCGAGGCAGCCGTCTCTGCCACAGCCTAGAAGCTCACGCACCCCGAGCACTGCAATGGGTCGGTCAGGCGCAAGGAGAAGAAGTGGCATAAGAGGGCAATGGAAGGAGCAATGCCCACCATGGCTTCACAAACAAAGGTGAATACAGCAAGAAGGGTAACGGGTTGAGGATCAAGATGCATCATATGGATCTGACAGTGGGAAAGCACCGCATTGAAGAAAGCGGAGAAAGGGAGAACCAGGCCAGCCCACAGGGCATCAACGGAGAATCGAACCTCCGTGACGATCCTATCGACGGAGGCATGGGACGCAGGCTAAGCCATCGTCTTTCCGCTCTCGTTGAGGCTGGAGGTGAGCGTGGCGCAGACCTTGCCCAAGGCCTCCAGATTGAGCAACAGCGACCGGCCGACGGCCGGCTCGATTGCCGGAGGCGAACTGGATGAAGTGAGAGGCTTCTTCCCCTTCTCCTTGCTAGTTGGTGCCATGGCGATGGAGGGGGTAGAGCTCTAGTCAGATTGGAAGCGGAAACAGAGGCTGAAGGAAGAATGGGGAATAGGAAGCACGTGGGCAGCGTAGAGGAAATAACAGTGTAAAGCTTCATGGCCGCCTAGCCAGGCGGATATTGGGGGAGCATGGGGAAGTGGATACGCCCACCTCCAATCGGTCTCCACGCGTCGACCAAGGTCACATGTTGTTGGTGCCCACGGCGCTCCGCACTTGCCCTTTGGCTTCGCTGCTAAGCCAAGTCCGAGCACGCCGTGGGCCCGGGGGCTACTGTCGACATAATGGGAACGGGGTTACCTAGACTTGCCGCCTGCGGCCTGTAGCATGGCTCAACGGTGGCCCAGTACGGCCCATCTTGATCACCCCAAGCTCAAGACCCTCGCGAGGGGCCGAGCCTCGCGGGGAGGACGACACAAGGCCTCCTCAGGGGAGGCCTCAATAGGCAGGCTCGCGAGGAGACGGAGAGATCAAGGCAAGGGGTACCTCGCGAGATGCTCGTGAAGCAAGCAATGACGATCAAGACCTGGCGGATGCCAGGCGGGCGCCAGCCTACGCAGCGTCCTCATTTCCTCTTTTTTGCAAAGGGGGCAAGCGCAGGCACGGAGTACCGAGGCATCGGGCAAAGGTTTCCATATCGGTGCAACGAGACCAAGACTAGTAGAGCGGTAGGACGGAGGTCACCATGGAGCCCAGGACGGCGTCACCACCAGCGCCTTTGTCAGTCGAAGACCACCTTTAATCAGGATAGCTTGTACTAGCTGTCCCCTTTCAAAATGGCCGTTGTTGGCTCCCTTCCCGCTCAATATTTGGGAAGAGGACCAGGGCCTCTACAAATAGGGCTAGCCATCACAATAGGAGGGGATCGAATCCTTCCCAAGTAGAGCACCGCACCACCACAAGAACACCTCTCCTCGCGAGGCAGTTCATCCTCTGTACTGTTCATCAACAGCCCAAGAGGCAATCCACCACACCACACACTGGATTAGGGTATTACACCACAACAGTGGCCCAAACCAGTATAAACCTCGTGTCTCTTGTGTTGTTCATCGTGCTAGCTTAGAATCGCGGCGAGGTTGTGGGCATGTTTCGGTAGGGAGAAGATCTTCGTGCGTACCCCAGATTTCGAACCTTAAGGGTTTTGCCGGAACCCGATATCCGACATATAACCCCTGGTATGTTCGTGTTTATCCGAATATGGTGCGTTTGCATACGTGACCAGGAAACCAGTCCTTCGCTAATGCTGAGAAATCAAAAAGATTCTGCTGAGTCATCAAGCGGTTGACTAGCTCTCGCCTTATCACGACAGTTAGTTTTTGGCTTTCTCTACTGAGGTGCTCTTCCAGATGAACCAGGGCACAATCGCAGTAGTTCTCCCTTGGTCGCCTTACCTGATAGAACGGAACATAAGGTAGCAAGAACAGGAGCCGGGCAAACCCAACTATTGACCCAAGACATGATTCGGAGCTGATGCATATAAGGCCAAAACTCGTGATGCCGAACACTCCCGAAGGTATTAGGACTTTTCAATATATACCGGGCTGGGTACAGCCCCTAGTAATGAATCCTGAATTCAAGTCACATGCTACGATCCGGCGTGAGGAGAGAGCGCCTGTGGTGAGAATATAGTTCTCAAAGCACATTGCTGGCTACTTCTATAACATCCATTTTAGTACGGCGAATCGTAAGTTCACAAGTACTGCCGATATCTTTCCTGGGCGTTTTACATACCAGGAGGGTATGAAACAAGAAAAGATAATAATAAGGAAAAAGGTTTACACAGGGTCTTAATCTAAACAGAAACCTTGAAACGGGGTCCTACTGCACGTCTGCGCCTTTGTCTTCGTTATGCAGTGGCCTTGAAGGGTATATCATGATGGCCTATCTGTAAAAAAAGAAAGAACTAGGTGAAAGAATCTGTTACGGCCATGGGTATAGTTTGTTGGTTTTGATGAACCGTGAACTGTAGCTTCTTGAGTCCGAATAGGGTCAAGCCGAACTATAGACTTCTTACGTGCCGGGTTCCCCAAACGCTACCCAAGGAATTTTGAGTGTATATTTATGTATACGAGAAAACATGTATAGTCTTCGTATGGGGCGATCTGTGGGGGCAGGGTTGCTAAACAATCTCAGGTTTATCTAAGATTTTGCACATAGGTGTGCACCAAACACGTTTGGCTGTGTCCGCGGATCTGAGGACCGATGAGCTGTTCGGCTTGGAAAGGTGAAAGTGCAACTAATCCCCGGGTGGTTTTGGTAATTAATAACAACATATATATCATTGAACTAATAGTTACTTGAGAATCATTTCAGAGAGTTCAGTGATATGGGTATGGCAAGGACTGAAGAAGTGGCCCCCCCAAAATGCTAAGGCAAGCATTGGCAAAAGCTCAAGACTCCATTTTTGGTTTAGTGATCCAAGATCACATTGAGTCCATAGGAAAAGCCAATACTATTAAAAGGGGATGAGGTTATGATGATGATCCGTTGCTCAAGTGCTTAGTGATACATCTCCTAAACTATCAGCAACTTTCACCGCCATATACACTCATAAGTAGTCTCGGTCCCACCGATATTCCAAACTCACCACACCGAGATGAACCACCTCAGCCATAAGCCAAACCCTACTAAACTCGGATTTTCCGATTCGAACTCGGTCTCACCGAAACATGAGTTGCCAAGGTTCTCAGAACCTTCGTCATCAAATCGGTGTCACCGAGATGATGAAGTCGGTCCCACCAAACTGGCATGCTCTTGTCATTGCACTAATCGGACTAACCGAGATTGTATATTCGGTCCCACCGAAAATCCCAACGCTCACATTATTTGAACTATCGGTCTCACCGAGTTGTCCACTTCGGTCCCACCGAGATTGCTCAAATGTGTGTAATGGTTGGATTTTGTGTGGAGGCTATTTATACCCTCCACCCCTCTTCATTCATGGAGAGAGCCATCGAAAGAACTACCACTCCTACCTTACATTTCGAGAAGAGAACTACCTACCCTTGTGTTGAGATCAAGTTGCTCCACTCCCACCATATGAAGCTTCATCTCTAGCCTTCCCAAGTTGCTTTCCACTCAATCCTTTCTTCCACCACAGCCAAATCAGTGAGGAGAGTTGAGTGTTGGGGAGATTATCATTTGAAGCACAAGAGCAAGGAGTTCATCATCATCTACAACAGCTATTACCTTTTTGAGGGTGGTGCCTCCTAGATTGGTTAGGTGTCGCTTGGGAGCCTTCATCGTCGAGATGTGGAGTTGAACCAAGAAGTTTGTAAGGGCAAGGAGATCGCCTACTTCGTGAAGATCTACCCCGAGTAAGCCTAGCCCTCCGTGGGCGTAGGCCATGATGGAATAGACAAGGTTGCTTCTTCGTGGACCCTTCGTGGGTGGAACCCTCCGTGGACTCGCGCAGCCGTTACCCTCCGTGGGTTGAAGTCTCCATCAACGTGGAAGTATGATAGCACCACCTATCGGAACCACGAGAAAAATCACCGCGTCTCCAAAATTGCGTTTGCTCTTCTCCACCTCTCTTTACTACATGTGCAATTTACTTTCCGCTGCCTATACTCTAGAATTGCATGTGTAGGGTGATGCTTGACTTGATCATAATTGTGAATCTGCCAAAAACTGTTCTTTGTCAAAAGGCAGAATTTTTATATTGACAAGTAGTCTAATCACCCCCTCTAGACATACTTTCAATCCTACAAGTGGTATCGAGCTTTGGTCTCCATTGTATTGGTTTCCATTGCATTGACTCCATAAGCTTGGTTTCACAACCTAGGAGAGTATGGCGTCTAGTGAGGGTAATTTTCAGAGAGGTCCTTACTTTGATGGTACAAATTTTGCTAGTTGGAAGCATAAAATGAAAATGCATATTCTTGGTCATAACCCACCGCATGGGGCATTATTTTGTTGGTATGCAAGGTGAATTCTTCGAGGAAGGAAAAGTTCGGATCGCGGCTTACACGGAAGAATTGCGGATGTTGCAAAACAATGCTCAAGCTTGTGACATTCTCTTCAATGCCTTGTGTCCCGAGGAGTTCAACAAAATCAGCCGCCTTGAGAATGCAAAAGAGATTTGGGATACTTTGGTTGAAATGCACGAAGGTACCGAGTCCGTGAAGGAATCAAAGCTAGATATTCTTCAAGGTCAACTTGACAAGTTCAAGATGAAGGATGGTGAAGGAGTCGCTGAGATGTACTCTAGGCTTGCTCTCATCACAAATGAGATTGCCGGCTTAGGAAGCGAAGAAATGACCGACCGATTCATCATCAAGAAGATTCTTAGAGCTTTGGATGGAAAGTATGACACCGTGTGCACTTTGATCCAAATGATGCCAAACTACAAGACTCTCAAGCCAACCGAAGTCATTGGAAGAATTGTTGCTCATGAGATGACACTTAAGGATAAGGAAGAGCTTCACAACAAGTCAAGTGGTGCTTACAAAGCTACAAGTGATGCTCCCACAACCTCAAGTGACAAGTTAGTTTCAATGAAGAGATAAGCCTAATGGTCAAGAACTTCAACAAATTCTACAAGAATAGAGGCAAAGAGAGAAGCTCAAAGTCTAGATCATATGATGAAAAGAGATCTTCTAGTCGTGATCGAAACTGCTACAATTGTGGAAGACCCGGACACTACTCAAATGAGTGTACGGCTCCCCACAAGAGAAGAGAAGAATCTCCAAGAAGAAGAAGCTCAAGAGATGAGTCACCTCGGAAAGAGAGAAGGAGCAGAGATGATCGTTATGAACGAAGACCCTCTCGGAGAAGCAAGGATTCGGAGAGGAAGACAAGTCATCAAGGAGCTACACAAGAAGAAAACATCAAGCTCATGTAGGTGAATGGGTCTCCGGCTCCGACTCCGACAATCAATCCGAAGGAAGCTATCACTCCGACTCCGACTACAGATCAAGATGAAGGTGTTGCGGTCTTGCTCTCAGATCCTCCAACTCCAACTCCTACGACTTATTTGATTCACCAAATGAGGGAATTGGAAGATGCTTCATGGCTAAAGGCCCCAAGGTATCACACCCTGAATTCATTGACTTCGATAGTGATGAGGATGACTTGCTTGGTGAAGATGAGCTCTTGCATGATAAATCCAAGGAGCCTAGTAATGATGAACATGCTAGTAGTCTTTATAGTCGAGAAGAGTCGAATGACAATGCTATGAAGGAGATTGAGCGCCTAACTAAAGAACTAAACACTCTTAAGTTAGCTCATGAAACAACTCAAGAAGATCATAGAGAGCTCCTAAGATCTCATGAGAAGCTACGCTCGAGAAGCTCACTCTAGAGCAAGAACATGAGTTTCTAAAAGCAATCAATGACGATCTTGAAAGAAGAGTTCTTCATATCTTGCCAAACGACTTCTCTTGTCTAATTTCTTGCCACCCATTAAGACTAAGCATGACAAGCATAAGAAAAATTCTTCCTCTAGCAGTAACAATAACCATGCTAAATCCAATGTTGTTGCTTCTAGTAGTTCTCTTGATTCCACTAACAATGTTTCAAGCCAAGTTACACTTGAGCAAGAGAATAGTTTATTGAAAGGGATCATAGAGAAAGGTGTCTACAAGAGCCTTGCCGGAAGCAAGAACTTTGAGGAAATTGTTCGCAAGCAAGGAAGGCACCGAAAGAATCAAGGAATTGGTTTTGAGCGAAAGTTCAACGCCAAGGCGTTGAGTGGGAAGAAGGTCAATATCCTACTCCACAGTTTGTTCCTCAAAAGGAGAAGTATGATCCTACTTCTTCCAATGTGGAACAAGCTCAAGATGACCTTCCACCACAAGACCACAAGCTAAAAGGCAAGGACAAGCTTCAAGAGGAGATTGATGCATTTGTTGAAGCACCTCAAGCCATGGTCAAGTGGGTTCCCAAGGAAACGTCAAGTTCTACTTCGTGAAGCTCAACTACAACCCCAAGGATTCCCATCAAGATGATGTGGATCCCGAAGAAGAAGAACTAGAAAGTTCTTGAGGGTGACTCCGCCAACATACTTCACTCACATTCATTTTGGCAAAAAACATGTGCAATCAACTTCCACATCGTGCACTAGTTCATGGAGTCACAAACCCTCTTGTTGGTAAGTCAAGGGACAAGCTAATGATTGCTTTCATGGACATCATCTATTGTGAACTTCAATCTATGTCCATGGATATCCTTGTTTGTTCCTTGTGGCACTAACCCATGTAGGTATTGAAAGTGCCCGAATCCAAAGGATAGCTCCCAACTCTTGATGATCTCCATCAACATTGAGCATCCACATCTTCAACATCTACATGAAGTCTTCTACGACAACCCAAGGTTAGTTTGACCCTTTAAAAGGGTTCTCACATCTAGGGGAGCTTTGCTCTAAAAATTGAGCTAAAGCATCTTCAAATGATGTGAACACATCAATGCTTTATGTAAAAGTGGTAACCCCACTTGTGCTTAAACGATGAGTATGACCTATGATCAAATGTTCTCATTTGGCTCCTAAGTCAATATACTCATATAAAGATGACCTAGTCATCGACAAATTGTGTGTTAGTTGCTAGAGTTTTGGTTGTGCATGTTTGTCACATATTTCATTTGCTATCTTATTGTGTGAGCATGTTGGATGCATGATTTTATCCATTCGAGGACATCCATTTGTTGTTTTGGTCGTTTTGATTTTTTCTGACCAAATGGATGGACAAGAATGCCTAAGTACCTCCCCTAGCTATCTATGCTTTCTTGTCTCAAATTCTATTCATGCTTACATCACAAATTTTGAACAAGTCATTTTGGACCCTCCGGTGAGGAGAACTCTGAGCCACCGATCCGTCAAGGGCTAATTTCAAAACCTTCTAATTGATTTCGGTCGACCAACTCACTCAAACTCGGTCGAACCGAAAGCATTTAGACTGATCTAGGTTTTCACCTCGGTGAAACCGAGTTGTGATTTTCGGCGTGACCGAAGTGCATAACTGCCTAGCAGTTATCCATCTCGGTGCCATCGAGTTTACAACTCGGTCCCACCGACAATGAGGGGTATATATTCGAGGGCCGCGTTGATTCCTCCTTCAAACGTTTCGCCCCCACCCTTTTGCCGCCGTCGCCTTGGTCTCCGGATCGTCGCTGCTGCCGCTCAGGCGCCCTCGCCGAGGTCTCCGTCGCCGTCAACGGCCATCTCCTCCAGCGCCGTTGCCGCCGAGAAAAACTCCACCAAGTTAGGGTGAGTTTTGATCCCACTCGTGCTCCCATCTCCGATTCAATGCACGCTTGGAATGCCTAGTATCTTGCCACGATTGAAATCCTCCTGTACACCAGATTGGTTCGTTTGAACTAGATTCGAGTAAAAGTTTTAGGGTTAGGTTTCATGGAACACATCTCGGTGAGACCGATTTTATATTTTCGGTATGACCGATTTGGCCTATGGCCATTCAGATCGCACCTTCGGTCCAACCGAAGTTGTGCAAAATCGGTGTGACCGAAATGAAGATTCTGTGAAACCCTAGTGTTTTCGGCAGATCGAAACCCACTTCGGTCAAACCGAAAGTGGTGTGCCAAGCTCTGTTTAACACTTCGGATTCACCGAACCTTAAACTCGGTCTCGACCGAAATGTCTTCTGTGAAAACTTAATACTAGAATTTGAACTCATTTTTTGCAAAAACTTCGCATTTTGTGATGACTCTTCTTCTCTGCCTACACCTTATCTATTCATAGGTTGTCACCATGTCGATTCGAAGGGGTGAGAACAGGTCGAGAGACCCATTGCGATATTCCAGAGGGGCACTAGTCCCGATCCTAGTAGCTCATCTGATGATGGTGAGAGGAGTACACCAAGTGGCATGCCTCCTGCAGCCACCAGAGCTAGAAAGAAGAGGAATTCAGATGATGAGGATTCAGATTTTGTTGTTGAGGAAGAGGTGACCTCAAAGCCTAAAAGGAAGTTTGTTGCCAAAGAGCAACAAGATCAACAATCTAAGAAGGGCACCAGCAAAGTCAAGCAGTCAACTGTTGCTAAGAAGCTGAATTTGGGAAAGGCAGCTGCAAGCATAGTGAAGAAAACCACCAAGAGAAAGAGAATAGTGCATGCAGATGCAGCAGTAGAGGATGAGGATGAGGAAGCACCCCAGCCTCCTCCTCAGAAGCCGAAGCTCATGGGTGATGCCATTAAGGCTGGAGCCACATCAAAGCCCAAGAAATCTGCTCCAGCTAAGGCAGCTCCAAAGAAAGCCTGCTGCCAAGCCCAAGAGGACCGTCGAAACATTCCAACGTCTGAAAAGAACAAGGATGATGTGCCACCAATGAGTCGACGATGAAGGACCAGTTTTCTTTGAAACTTCGTCCAAAACGCCACTCCATAATGATGCTCATCCTCAAGCCGAGGATATGAAGGCAAGGAAAGATAAAGGTCTCGGGCTATGGAGACAAACTGACCCATATGCCGTGAGGAGAAGAACTGCCAGAGATCCCAGATTCCACACCGAGAGCAGCAGGACTTCTATGAGACCGCGGCCGATGGACAAGAAGCCCATAGTCGCAGACACCGGATATGTTAACTGGAAGTACATTGACAACGAAGAGCACAGAGATTTCTTTCCACATGTGCATGAAAGTTTCACCGCATGTGGAGTTGCAGATTTTGTAGGTCGAAATTGACCAGTTGGAACGATGAGATGATAATGCAATTTTATGCCACAACTCACTTCTACCCCGATGGAAAGATTATGTGGATGGTGAAGGTCAAAGGTTTTCTTCTTCTGTTGAAGAATGGGCAGAAATTCGAATGCTCCAAAGGCAACGAGAAGATGATATTGATGTATATGGGATTCCAAAGAAGAATCATGAATCCATGAAAACATGTACAAAGAGGTTCCAGCAGAGGATTTGCAAATCTGAAGCTCGGCTCGATCTACCATCTCCGTGCAGGCTTACCTACCACTAATACCATTTTGAGGCATACCTTGATGCCCAAATCTGGAGATGATCGCATGATCGAGGATACTCTATCAACATGCTGCACATACTTGATGAGAGAGCACCTTTCAAGGTGATGGACTTGATGGTAGAGACCATTAAGAGGACTGCGGTGACGTAAAAGGTCATGTGGATTTGCCCCAGATTCAGATGCTTATCAATGCCAAGTTTGGCACGGGCACATTCTTGTTGGATAGAGAACATTTACCGTTGCAGCCAGAGCATGAAGACAATGTTGTTGTGATGGATGAGGTGGATCCGACATCTGTTGAAGGTCAAGCCAAGATCGCAGCTGCTAAGAAAGCCAAAGCTGACAAGGAAGGATCCCACTTGTGCTACTCAAAGGATTGAACAACGCCTGGCCAGCACTGTACAGTCTCAGGAGAGCTTAGAGAGGATTGTTGACGAGAAGATCTACGCTCTGGACGTGAAGTCGATCAAGTACAAGTGACCGCCAACAAGCTCGAGGCGACATTGAGGAAGCAAAGCAGACAAGGCGAGCTTATGCGTGAGTTGCAGGATGACTTAGTCCAGATTCTCATCGATAGACTGCTCCGGTTCCCAAAGGATCCCGATCAGCTGCTATTCCGATGGATCGACACGGGACTACAGCTTCAAGACCTCCACAGTTCAGCGATTGCTCCTACTCCAGCTCCAGCTCAGTGTCCACTCCTCCAAAGAGACATCATTTGAAGTCTTCGCCGATCTTTGTCATATCCACTCCGACATCAACCCAGATGGGAGCCGCCAGCAGAGTCCACAGTGACGCTTAGCTCTATGCTTTTTTCGAACTTTTTGGTAACTTGTTGCCAAAGGGGGAGAAATTGTATAGATCATAGGGCTTCGAGAGAGAGAGTGCTGTTGTCTTTGCGCTTTTGCTCTTTCGTTCTTTTGCGGTTTCTTTGAGATACTTTTGTGTTTGATACTCCGTTTGATTCTATCTCGGATGACCATTTACTCATGTCTTGGTGACTGGGTGCATGCTGTTCATTCTTATCATTTTGTGCGCTCCACCAAGATGTATGTGACATGGAAGAGTGACCCATGATCCTAATCGATTGTGCATTTGCATTCAAACGCAAATCTTAAATAATGCACAAATTTAGGGGGAGCTCTTACTTATCACATACTTCTCAAAGCGACAATATTATTCATTGATTATATCCTTTGTCGAAGCTTTGATCTATATGTTGTCATCAATTACCAAAAAGGGGGAGATTGAAAGTGCAACTAATCCCCGGGTGGTTTTGGTAATTAATAACAACATATATATCATTGAACTAATAGTTACTTGAGAATCATTTCAGAGAGTTCAGTGATATGGGTATGGCAAGGACTGAAGAAGTGGACCCCCCAAAATGCTAAGGCAAGCATTGGCAAAAGCTCAAGACTCCATTTTTGGTTTAGTGATCCAAGATCACATTGAGTCCATAGGAAAAGCCAATACTATTAAAAGGGATGAGGTTATGATGATGATCTGGTTGCTCAAGTGCTTAGTGATACATCTCCTAAACTATCAGCAACTTTCACTGCCATATACACTCATAAGTAGTCTCGGTCCCACCGATATTCCAAACTCAGTCACACCGAGATGAACCACCTCAGCCATAAGCCAAACCCTAGTAAACTCGGATTTTCCGATTCGAACTCGGTCTCACGAAACATGAGTTGCCAAGGTTCAGAACCTTCGTCATCAAATCGGTGTCACCGAGATGATGAAATCGGTCCCACCGAAACTGGCATGCTCTTGTCATTGCACGAATTAGACTAACCGAGATTGTATATTCGGTCCCACCGAAAATCCCAACGTTCACATTATTTGAACTATCGGTCTCACCGAGTTGTCCACTTTGGTCCCACCGAGATTGCTCAAATGTGTGTAACGGTTGGATTTTGTGTGGAGGCTATTTATACCCTCCACCCCTCTTCATTCGTGGAGAGAGCCATCGAAAGAACTACCACTCCTACCTTACATTTTCGAGAAGAGAACTACCTACCCTTGTGTTGAGATCAAGTTGCTCCACTCCCACCATATGAAGCTTCATCTCTAGCCTTCCCAAGTTGCTTTCCACTCAATCCTTTCTTCCACCACAGCCAAATCAGTGAGGAGAGTTGAGTGTTGGGGAGATTATCATTTGAAGCACAAGAGCAAGGAGTTCATCATCATCTACAACATCTATTACCTTTTGGAGGGTGGTGCCTCCTAGATTGGTTAGGTGTCGCTTGGGAGCCTCCGTCGTCGAGATGTGGAGTTGAACCAAGAAGTTTGTAAGGGCAAGGAGATCGCCTACTCGTGAAGATCTACCCCAGTAAGGCTAGCCCTCCGTGGGCGTGAGGCCATGATGGAATAGACAAGGTTGCTTCTTCGTGGACCCTTCGTGGGTGGAGCCCTCCGTGGACTCGCAAGGCCGTTACCCTCCGTGGGTTGAAGTCTCCATCAACGTGGAAATACGATAGCACCACCTATCGGAACCACGAGAAAAATCACCGCGTCTCCAAAATTGCGTTTGCTCTTCTCCACCTCTCTTTACTACATGTGCAATTTACTTTCCGCTGCCTATACTCTAGAATTGCATGTGTAGGGTGATGCTTGACTTGATCATAATTGTGAATCTGCCAAAAACTGTTCTTTGTCAAAAGGAAGAATTGTTATATTGACAAGTAGTCTAATCACCCCCCCTCTAGACATACTTTCGATCCTACAAAAGGCCGCTTCGTGCTTCGGCTACTAGAGACGTCGCGTGTTCTTCTGTATGAAGAGAATGTTCTGTATTTCCACTCACCGTGATAATGCCACGCGGTCCAGGCATCTTGAGTTTGATATAAGCATAGTGTGGGACTGCATTGAAACGGGCAAAGGTCATTCGCCCGAGTAGTTCATGATAGCAACTTTGAAACGGTGCAATGTCGAAGATTAGCTCTTTGCTTCGAAAGTTATTAGGAGAGACGAAAACGATGTCCAATGTTAGGGTGCCCGTGCAACGGGCCTCTACGCCTGGTATTACTATTTTAAAAGTAGTGCTGCTTTGCTTGATTCTTGACAGGTCTATCCACATCTTGCGGACAGTGTCCTGATATATCAAACTGAGACTACTGCCGCCGTCCATAAGGACTCAGGTGAGGTGGTATCCGTCCATTATTGGGTCGAGCACTAAGGCAGCTGAGCCCCCGTGACGGTTACTAGTCGGATGATCCCTGCTATCAAAGGTGATCGGACAGGCTGACCATGGGTTGAATTTGGGGCGACAGGCTCTATAGCATACACGTCTCAGAGTGCGCGTTTGCAGTTCCTCTTTGGGATATGAGTGACATAAATCATGTTCACTGTTTTGACCTCCGGTGGGAATTTCTTCTGTCCCCCCATATTTGGCTAACGAGATTTGTCCTCTTCTTCACTTTGTGGTCCCTTCCCTTTGTGTTCCGCGTTGAGCTTGCCAGCCTGCTTGAATCTAGCAGGAACTTCAAGAATTTTATCTAGGCTAGATGGACCATCTCTGCTGCCTTTAAGTGACTTTTTCCGTTGACCGGGTCCGGAGCCTGTGAATCCGGCATTTACTGCCATATTGTCCGTGCTTTCTGCGTTGTTTCGACGTTTGTTTTTATTGTGTCATGGCTTTCCATTGCCATCCCCGACTTCTGATGTGCCAGGATCACTGGTGCTGCTACATGCCAACCAGCTATCCTCTCCCGCGCAAAAGCGGGTCATGAGTGTAGTTAAGGCTGCCATTGTCCTTGGCTTTTCCTGGCATAGGTGTCTGGCTAGCCATTCGTCCCGGACACTATGTTTGAAAGCTGCTAAGGCTTCGGCGTCCGGACAGTCGACGATTTGGTTCTTCTTAGTGAGAAATCGGTTCCAAAGCTTACAAGCTGACTCTCCAGGTTGTTGGGTTATGTGACTTAGATCGTCTGCATCCGGAGGTCGGACATAGGTCCCTTGGAAATTGGCCCTGAAAATGTCCTCAAGTTCTTCCCAGCTTCTAATGGAATATTCGGGGAGGCTTTTCAGCTAGTGCCGAACTGGTCCTTTTAGCTTGAGGGGTAGGTATTTGATGGCATAGAGATCGTCTCCGCGAGCCATGTAGATGTGAAGAATAAAGTCTTCTATCCAGACCGCAGGGTCTGTCGTTCCGTCGTATGCCTCGATATTCATGGGTTTAAACCCTTCTAGAAATTCATGATCCAGCACCTCATCGGTGAAGCACAAGGGATGTGCAGCACCCCTGTATTTGGCTGTGTCACAGCATGGGCCCGACGGTTGCAGTGTTTGGTGTTGGTTCCGAACTAGTAAGTTACCTTCATATTTGGTTTGATGGTCCTGGTCCTGTGCGGGAACGCGTTCCCTGGATCCATAAATGGACCTGGTTCTGCCAGCCTTTTTGTCCAGGTCTTCACGTAAATCGTGTTTCTGCTTTTGGGTTGCGACCTCCTTTCCTTTATGGAGAGGGGCTACGATTTTGTGTGCGGTGTTGTTAGCCGCTCTGTCTCGACCACGAGGTGGTTGGCCTGGTTGATCGGCCCTATTGTTAATCGGTGGTATGGGTGCAATAGCATCGTCGTCGAATTCGGGTAGCAGTTTGCGTTTGGGGTAGCTCTTTGTTTGGCGAGTACCTTTGTATTTTTCCTCAGTGTCGAGCACTTCGTTCCATTTATTATTGAGCGTATCCTGTGCGGTTTTAAGCCATTGCTTCTGCTTCTTCAAGCTCCTCGCGGTGGCGATAAGTCTCTCGCGGAGGTGCTCTTCTTCCAATTGTTTTTCCGGGGCGATGAATGCATCCATCGTCATCCAAACTATTCTCCTCTTCAGAGACAGGTTGATAATTGGAGTCTTCAGCATCGCTGTGATCGGACACGGGCCCCAGACTGTGTTCGCCATCACCTTGCTTGTCCTGCTCCATTGCTGGGCCTGCGGTTTCTTCATTATCTTCGGCGTCGTCCGGGGTGTTATTCCCCTCTTGTCTCGGCATCGCTTTTTTTACCATGGCGTGGTTTCGAGCGACGCCGCTGACGTTGGTGCTTTGGATGCTTCGAGGAGTTTTATCCTCAACTGGGTCCTTCTTCTCATCGCCATTGTCTTCTTTGGGTGTATCCACCATGTATATGTCGTATGAGGAGGTGGATGTCCAGCGCCCTGTGGGCGGTAGTTCTCGTTATTCTCCGGCATCGTCGTCCATACCATCGATGTCTTCGGAGTCGAAATCAAGCATGTTGGTCAAATCATCGACAGTGGCTATCAAGTGGGTGGTGGGTGGGTAATGAAGTTCTTCATCGTCTGCTTCCGACTCAAGCCAGACATAGTTGGGCCAAGAATCTCCTGACAAGGAGAGAGACTTTAATGAGACATCACCTAGGGGTGAGTGTTGGAAGATGTCCACGGAGCTGAACTCTAAGATCGGTGCCGGGTCAGATTCATGGGTGCGGATACACGCCGTTTGGAGCCTATGGCTGGAGACGAGTCCAAGGTTCAAATGACACAGGCCTCGTTGGAAGTCACATCTGTGTTCGGCTCTAGCGTCGCTGAGTCCGCGGCTTCCGTGGTGAGGTTGAGCCTCCCACCCTCGGATGGCGCGCTCTGCTTTGGATCTAGGGCCAGTGCGGTTACAGTCGCAATCCCCCGAACAAGTCTGATGACAGATTTAGGTCATGTTCATCGTAGCGGCAGGGCGCGGCTGTCATGGGCTCGAATCCGTCGAAGATCAAGTCTCCGCGGATGTCGGCGGTGTAGTTCAAACTTCCGAACCTGACCTAATGGCCAGGAGCGTAGCTCTCGATCTTCTCCAGGTGGCCAAGTGAGTTGGCCCGCAGTGCGAAGCTGCGGAATACCAAAATCTGTTCGGGGAGAAAAAACTTCACCCTGGACTGTTGTTGTAGATGATTGAAGGAGCCATCAAGCCCTACGGTGACGACATAGTGGAACTCTCAATGAAAGCAGCAATGTCGGTGTCAAAACTGGTGGATCTCGGGTAGGGGGTCCCGAACTGTGTGTCTAAGGCTAATGGTAACAGGAGGCGGGGGACACAATGTTTACCTAGGTTCGGGCCCTCTCGATGGAGGTAATACCTACTTCCTGCTTGATTGATCTTGATGATATGAATATTACAAAAGTTGATCTACCACGAGATCATAGAGGCTAAAACCCTAGAAGCTAGCCTATGATTATGATTGTTTTTCTCCTACGGACTAAACCCTCCAGTTTATATAGACACCGAAAGGGGCTAGGGTTACACAGAGTCGGTTACAGAGGAATGAATCTTCATATCTGAATCTCCAATCTTGCCTTCCACGCAAAGGAGAGTCTCATCCGGGCACGGGACGAAGTCTTCTATCTTGTACCTTCATAGACCAACATTCCGGCATACGCATATATTCCGGCTGTCCGAGGACCCCTTAATCCAGGACTCCCTCAGTCCCCGCAGAACTTCTGCCCTAGCACCCGCTACCTCCAGTCCCGCTCCAGAGCGGATCGGGAGCAGCGACGCCGCCCCGCCTCGTCATCGCCGCCACCAGCGACCACCCAGGTCGGGGCGCTCGACCTCTTCTTCTTGCTCTCCCTCTCTTTCGCACGCGATCTCTCTCCCTTCGCAGATTTGCACCACCCCTTGAGGTCACCGTCGCAACTGCCAGAGCTCGCTGGAGCCATGGACGCCGTCAGATCCAGGCTCCGTTTGTCGCGCCGCCAACGGATCTGTGGAGCCCGACCCTCGATCCGCCCATTTTCCCCCGCTCCTCCCTCCGCCGCGTCCCTAGCCTCTGCTCGCCGGAGTCCCGAGGCTGCACCGCTACCTCCTGCTTGTGCGCCTCTAGCACGAGGAGACGATGACGAGCGCGTTGTTCATCCGCTCGCTGGGCCACGCCTGGCACAGCCCACAGCCATGCCGTCCGGCCCGGTCCACTGCAACCTGGGCGTTGGCCCACTAGGTGAGCCCCTGTCCAACCCTTTCTCTTGCTCGGTGCGCCGGATACCTATCCGTCTCCCACTATTTTTTTTCTTTTTTCTGACTG
The DNA here is from genome assembly GCA_021437245.1 of Aegilops speltoides. Taxonomy (NCBI): domain Eukaryota; kingdom Viridiplantae; phylum Streptophyta; class Magnoliopsida; order Poales; family Poaceae; genus Aegilops; species Aegilops speltoides. Next base: position 203,204,433 of record CM038144.1, read on the forward strand.
CAAATTTTGGCCAATTCCTCAGAAAAAATAGCATCATATTGCATTCTTGTGAGACTCGTAATGTTGTGCGTGTAGCTCCGTTTTGCATGCATGATATGTAAAAATGTTAATATCTTGATGCTGTACATGCTAGTGTAACTTGCATTCATGTTTCTTTTAATCTTGATGCCTTAATAATCATTGAAAAACTGTTGTGTGATATAAACTGTTGAAATCTGTTGTCTGTTAACATCACGTATTCATCTTGTGAGTGCTATAACTTTGTCCCTGCTGATCCTATGGTGATGATCTTGATATGCAAATGTTCAGATCAGAGTGCTCTACAAGCTGGTGTGCTTTGCATTGATGTTCGGTTGCATGTTGACAGGTTAATACCTGTCGAAAAAGTGCTTGTTGATATTAAATGCTGAAAACTGTTATAAATTGCTCTTTTGTCTTTTTATTATCTTTTTGTGTGATATTCTTTTGAGCATCATGTCAACATGTGTTTGGAGCATAGTCATGCCATCTTTACAGTGGTTCAATCCATTAATTTTGATAAGACCTGTGGTGAGTGCATCAAGCTTGTGAAGTGGGCTACTTGTTGTTTATGTTCTACCAAGTCTGAATCTGTAATATCACGTTGCTATGTTTTCTTGATGCTACCATCATATTTGTGCATAATCTGGAGATGCTTAGTAAGGATTCTTTGTTCAACATGTTATAATCTATCCATCCAAGCACTTGCTTGTCATTAACATGCTCTCAAATTGCTAAATAATGTTTTTGTCAGTCTATTATATCCTCTTGCCATGTTCACTTGAAGCTATCGTCAAATCTATTGCTCCAATGATCTTGCTCAGTAATGATGATTTGTTAAGGGTCTTTAGAGCAAGCTTGCCATCCTCTTTGATGCTCCTAAAATCTTCCTGGAGCATACACTTTTGTAGTCTCAAAGTATGCTTCATGAATCTATTTTCTGTCAAACTGTTTTTCGCCAAGTCTGACAATCTGTTATAACTTGCAAACTTGTCTTGGTGAATGCCATGGATCTAGAGGTTACAGGGAGATGCTTACTAATCATGTTTTTCCAAGTATAACCTGTACTTTGATGCCATGCTTTTGTTTGCCATGATCTTGCATTGTAGCGTGTTTGTTTCTTGCCTCTAATATGTCAGCATGTTATTCCTGCTCACATCTATGCCCTGTTTTTCACTGACTTAATCTGTGTTAGTAAGTTGCTTTTTGCATTGATCTCATTGGATTAATACTGATGCCTATGAACCTGAAACTTGATGTTATTTGAAGCATGTTGTCTGTGCTTTGAGCGCATATCAAGTTTGTGTTCATATATGTCAGGTAGCATGTGGTTTTGATGATTGCAAAGTGCGTAGTTGTTGTTTTGGGCAGATTCTTGTTATATCTTATTTGGAGTGTATGTGTTGCACAGTTGCTCTGTTTTGAGCATGCTTTATATGAAATTTGCTTAGAATTGCATGTAGTTTAATATTATCTTGTTGCATACTTGTTTTGAGGTGTTTGCTTGATGTTTGTATGCATTTTGCATCAATGCCATGTTTAACTTGTGTTGCTCATATCTTCTAGGTCGTAGCTCCGAATTAAATGAACTTGATATGTAACTTGACTAGAAAACCATGAAGATCATCTTGGTGTATCTTAACTTGCTTTTTAAGAACTTGAACATAATCTGTTATTCAGATCTGGACTTATTTAAAAAATTGCATATGAGGACTTACGGGAATTATTATATGTTGTTTCCGGCCTCATTTAAACTTGCCTTGGTGTGTTGTTCTTGTATGCATCATCGCTTGCCTCATGTAGCCTTTTCATTCATCATACTTGGTTGAGCATCATCTCATGTTTATGTGTTGTGTGTTTACCATGTTGTTTGCTTCTTTCCGGTTGTGCTCCTTCTCGATAATTCTTATTTCGTTGCGATCGTGAGGATTCGTTCGACTACACTTGGTTCATCTATGTGGCTTCATCTTCTTCATGGACTCGATCTTCTTCCTAGCGGGATTTTAGGCAAGATGACCGTTACACTGGATCTCACTACTATCATTGCTATGCTAGTTGTCTCGATGCTACCGCTATGTCGCGTTTCCTACCACTTGTTCATCAAGCCTTCCAAATTGCCATGAAAAGCTTCTAACCTTTTCCACCATCCTAGCAGCTGCTGTTTGGCTATGTTAGCGCTTTGCTCAGCCCCTCTTATAGCATTGCTAGTTGCAGGTGCAGTTGCAAGTTGTTCCATGTTGGGACATGGATATCATGGGATATCACAATATCTCTTATATTTAATTAATGCATCTAAATACTTGGTAAAGGGTGGAAGGCTCGGCCTTATGCCTGGTGTTTTGATCCACTCTTACCGCCCTAGTTGCCGTCATACTGGTGTTATGTTCATTCATTTTGCTCCCTAACACGATGAGGGTTTATGGGCCCCTCTTGACAGTTCGCTTTGAATAAAACTCTTCCAGCAAGGCCCAACATTGCTTTTACCATTTGCCTAATAACAACTAAAACTTGCATACGGAATTTTCTCTGGACCCCTTGGATTCTCAACCCCCCAGGCCAGTGCTCCTTCGAGTGTTGGTCCATACAGGGCGATGTCCGGTGCCCCTGGGCAACCAGGGTCTCAGCCAACCCGACTTCTTGTGCACTGGGATTTGTCAGCACATCGGGCGGTCTTGCTGGTTTTGTTTTACCATTCTCTAAATGTCTTATGCACCGGGATCCCGAGTCTGATCGGATGTCCGACGATTGAGGATTGTCTCCGCGGATCGTGAGCTTGTAATGGGCTAAGTTGGGACACCCTTGCAGGGTTTAAATTTTCGATAGCTGTGCCCTCGGTTATGTGGTGGATGGGAATTTTTAATGTCCGGTTGTAGAGAACTTGACGCCAGATTGAAATTAAAATACACCAATCGTGTGTGTAACCGTGATGGTCTCTTTTCGAGTGAGTTCGAGAAGAGAACAAAGTGTGGTTATGTTTGAACATAAGTAGTACAGGATCACTTCTTGATCGTTAATAGTTTGCGACCGTCTGCGTAGCTTCTCATCTTAGTCTTGTACTTGTAAGTTAGACACCATACAATGGTTAGTCGCTTGCTGCAATCTCACCACTTATCCATTCCTTTCCCATTAAGCTTTGCTACTCTTGATACCCATGGCAATGGGATTGCTGAGTCCTCGTGGCTTACAGATTACTACAACAATAGTTGCAGATACAGGTTATGCGATGATCATGACGTGAGAGCAATATATGCTTGTCCTGGGGTTCTTCTTCTGATTCTTCTTTGTTCAGGGGTTAGGTTCCTGGATGGCAGCCTGGGCTGGCAGGGTGGATGTTGTTTGAGTTTCTGTTTGTGTTTCATCCATAGTCGGATGTTCCTCCTAGGTATGATGTTGTTGTATTCATGTGGCATTGTATGCCTTTTGCATGTATCCCCATGTGTTATGTAATGCTACGATGTAATGATATCCACCTTGCGAAAGCGTTTCAATATGCGGCTCTATCCTTGGTGGGACCATCGATTTCCTCTCGGATAGGATCACATATTGGGCATGACACTATGACTTGGAATGAAGGATTTTTACCCGGCGGTCGATTTGAGTCATTTCTTCCTCTTGTAGTTCCCTAGGACCATCAGTTGCAACGAATAGAGCGGGGTGGATGAAGATATGTCTGCTCGTTATCACCATCAATCTCCATGCATAAAGCTAGTTGCGTTTGAATCAATGGACAGTGGGAGGAAGTTTCTGGCATGTACAGAGAAGGTTAGACCCTCTTTCGTTGTTACAAATCATTTGTTAGATGTGATTCAAACACTGTCATGGTCCCAACCGATTCATACCACACCTTCAACAAGACGCATCCTAAGACACTGTCATAGTTTGTACCTAGTATATAAAAATGTTGCCATCTCAGCGGCGGTGCCATTAGATAATTATTTAGCACCGCTTCAGCAGTTTGTGCAGCCAACTTGTCCGCACATCCGAGCAGCCAAGTAGTAAAATACTAAATCTTTATGGCACAAAGGAACTAGGCATCGGAGCAACTAGGTGCTCCGGAGTTCGGGTCCATGATTTTTTTCCGCTGCATCATCTTGCCGGTGCAGGGCACCGGTGCGAGATGTAGCAACCGTTGTCTTTACACCGGTTTTGGCATACATAGTGGATGGCCTTAGTGCTATTAGTTCTATGTTACTAAATTTGTGCATGTACACACCTGTTAGTATGATTTGCTATCATCCAAACATTGTCTCTATGCTATTGTAGTTATATTTACCTTCCTATTAAAATATTCAATTTGTTATTTATAGTACATGAGTAAGAACCTGTAGCGTTGTTGTAGTTAATTATAGTTTCTGATGTATTAGAATTTGGTTGTTGTCTCAGTAGTAATTAATTCATTTGCACATTGATCTTTTTGAGAAGATATGCCATAATTAACCTGTTTGTTTAGTTTTTCAAAATAAGTATTGCCGATTTTCTATGTTGCTATAAGCCCATTTTCCCTACAATTATTATTGATCTAGTTTTAAATATTACAGGACGAACGAAGTGTTCTTACTTGGAGTGGGTTGATCAAGAGTGGCCACAGTCTTTGAAGATGTGCCTAGCAAAGCTCTGGAGCATGTCTGAGGAAGAGAACAGAGGTAGGCTTAGAGAAAGTGTTGTCAACGCTGAAGAATATTTGACGATGTGGGATAAAAAGAGGAAGGTGGAGAATGAGCTCAGATGTTTTAAGTCAGACTTTGCTAAGATGGTGTTGGCGAAGGAGGAGGCACTTTCGATTAGCGATGCAAAATAGGTTCTTCTGAGCGAAGCGAGAGGTGGATAAGACGAGCCTGGATGATCTCGATTAGGGAGATGAATATATTGTTCTAATATTGTTCTTATTAAGTTGAACTAGCTATATGATGTATTGTGCTGTTTTCAGGTAGCTATCGTAGTATGATGTTAAAATATATCTATGTGCCTGATATGAAATTGGCAAACAACTATTCGATATGAAATGTGAGTTGCGTAATACTAGAATTATTAATTGTAAACTAATAAACCTGCTAAATGGGTCATGGAACTTTGCAAACGGTTCTAGAAGTAAAAGTGCTTGTGATGGATAGCCCAATGCCACAGAGTTTCCTTCATCAAATCGTGTGTGATGTAGTTGATAAAAGCAAACGGTTAACCAAGGCAGAGCGTGTGTGATAGGTACACCTATCACACACGAGCCTATACATAACACTGTGTGGGATGTACATATGAACGAAAATGTTTTCCCTGGATTGGCTGTGTGGGATGTACATACGAATGGAAACGTTTTCTCTACATTGACTGTGTGGGAAGAACATAAGAACGAAAACATTTTCCATGGATTGACTGTGTGGGATGTACATAAGAATGGAAACTTACTCCTTGGATTGACTGTGTGTGATATACATACGAATGATAATGTTTTTTTCGGGGATTCACCGTGTGGGATGTACATCCGAACGGAAACGATTAGGTTTGATGCCTCACCCAATCGCACACGAGCTCATTTTACCCCATCTTGTGTGCTAGGAGGGCCTATCCCCGACGGTTTCTGGGTCGTGTGGGAAGGACCGCCCTATCATCCACTCTCACTTGGCGACAGTTCCAAATGACGTCGTGGAAAGATGTTAAAATCCGTTTGTCTAGCACCGACACGTACCAGTGGTGGTCAAGGAACGACTTCCATCGGAAGAGTACTGTACGTGGAGAGGCTGATAGCTGGGTCCACGACCGCAGCAAGAAAGTGCAACCTTATTACGCATAAAATAATTATTCCTCCACCTGACAGCGAGGACCCACCAGATGGGCCATTGTATTTTGTGAAAAAAATGTTTCCCCCTGGCAGCTGGGATCCACCAGCTACATCTTTGCACGCAAGGAAGTGCAGCCATATTACGGGCAAAAAAATTGATTCTCCCTGTGACAGTTGGGACCCACCAGCAATAACTTTGCACGCAAGGAAGTGCCTTCTTATCCTCCTTGACAGTCGGGACCCACCTGGTCGAAGCTTACGTAGCATTGTCCTTCTAGTCGCAAACGTGTACGTACATACTGGTCGATCGGTCTGTCTGCAGGCTGCAGCAATGAACTATGGCGGAGTAAGGAAGGGCAAGTGTCCTAGTAGAGGTGCAGACGTAGCATGTCACGCAGTCCCCTCAATATCGTGTACACGTACGTACAACCAAGGTGCAAGAAAGTAAATATGGCCATGTACGTATATACGGGAGGGGTCTCGAACGCCTACTCGCGCATACGTATGCCCAGGGATCGTGTACATGGAGAGGCAGCAGAGAGCAATGACGGCATCCGATTCATCGGCAGCCAACCGGCTGGGTCGGAACAGACAAACTGCATCGTCGTGTTCATCGCAAGGCAACAGAATGCGTCGTGTTCAGCGAGAGCCAACCGGCCTAGATGGAACAGCCTAAACGAGGCCTGGCGTACCGTAGAACATATGAAACGGCCTTATGTTCATCCGCCTACGGTCAAAACAGGATCTTGTTCACCGGGAAGGGTGTGGTGTACCGCGAAACGGAGGAAACGGACTTCTCTTCGACCTCCTATGGTCGAAACGGGGTCCTGTTGACCGGGAGGGGTGTGGCATACCACAAAACAGAGGAAACAAACTTCTCTTCGACCTCCTACGGTTGAAATGGGGGTCCTGTTCATCAGGAGGGGTGTGGCGTACTGCAAAACGGGACTACATGGGCTGTTGTTCATCCACCGTCAACCTCCTCCAGCCTCCACCTACGACTGTTCATCCACGGCGTCTCCCTCCTGCCTCCACCATCTACTGTTCATCCACAGGCTCCTGTTCATGCAGCCTCCACCGGCTACTATTCAACCACCTCTCTATGGACTACTGTTCATCCAACCCTCCACCGGCTACTGTTCAACCAGCCCTCCACGGGGTCCTGTTCCTCCACCCCCAACCAGCTCGATCGGGGTCTTGTTCATCCAGCGGCAACGGCCTCTACTACCACGCAGTCCTGTTCATCCAACCCGCACCAGGAACTGTTCATCCAACCCCAAACAATGCTCACTATTCATCAAGAGGAAGTAGGTTCGATCGGCTTCACTTAGCAGTAGTAGAGAAGGAATTGCTTGATCGGGTTTCGTTAAAAGCCAGGGATTGATCGATCACTCGGGTTTAGTAATGTGTAGCTAGTGCAATCTCTCGAGTTCAGTAGGCGAACACCTCGCTCGGGTTCAGTTAGAGACCAACGCCTCAGACCCATGCGTGTATGTGTACGAGAGAAATGTGCAATCCCTCCGTGCATCGCTCGGCCCCGAACACCCACCATAACCGGGAACTCCCCGATATTTTCCTCGCCCTCGCTTCTACCACAGGTTTTTCCGTCATGGACGGCCCAAAGAATATCATGCAGCTGCGTCTCCGGCCCGCCCAGGATGAAAATCTCATTTTCTGTCATTATTTTTTGTCATAGAAGTAGGAGCCCACCACATCTATGATGATACCGGGTTTTGTCACAATTATCATCATAGAAGTGTCTTAAGCATGATAGAAAAAAATTCGTTGGGCCCAAAATGTCACGGATGTGTCTTTTTATTGTAGTGAGTATGTAGGGTTGTGTGCTAGTGCCCTGCTTGATCATCATGTTAGTTTATATCAACTAAGTTATGTGATAGTTATGAGTGGTATTCTATTGGTAGCATAGTTTGGCAACTTCTGTGACGATCATCTCCATACTTAGCGCCATATCTAGTATATCTAGTTGTTGCATTGTTGTATGTCTAGCGATCATTCATGCAAGTTATCATTCATGTCTTATTATGTTCCATGTGCAACGGTTGATTACTTAGTTCCTTGTGCTCTTTAAAATCTGATTGCCTTTTTTTCATGTTAGTATTATGCGTGTTGCACATGTCGCCACAGTTCATCACATGCATAGTATAGTTTACCTTTCATGTTAGTTGAGTTGTATCTTCCTCATATGCTTAGCTTGCTTAGTTTGATCTATTATGTGGGCATGAAGTGGTAATCTTATTGCTAGTGGTTACCTGAGTAGTAGTTGTTGTTTAGTAGTAAGACCATATCCTAGTTTAGTATCTTCTCATGACAACTAGTAAGTGTGATGCTTGTTTTATTAGATAAGACCTCTTAGTGATGTTCTACTCATATGCCTTGTATGATGTGTGTCTCATTATTTAATTGTTTAATAGCTTTGACTGTACTATTGGGTTGGCTCTTGTTACAGAAATGTTGGGTAATAGATGTTATGGTTGATGCTTGATTCCTATTGTTGTTTACCATTATAAATATTTAGGAGCATCTAAATATTTATTTGTGGTTAATTGTTACTCTTAAACGTGCCATGTTTTTGCTTTTGGTAGGATGAGGTTACATTAGTATGTAGTACAATGACATGATGAGGAGAGTTGTTATTCATTCATTCCATATGTTGTTTTATTATATTTATATGAGTTGACATTTGCCTTGGTTCATGATCTTGGTTCTATATAGCTTAGTATTACTTTAGGACCAAACCTATATCAATTTAAGTCATGTTGTTGAATGATGTTTTTCAGTGCTTAGCTGGTATGGTTTATACTGTTTCTTTCGTTGTCATATAGAATACTTGATTTTGAACTATTGTTGATGTATATGTTTGGATGCTATTGAACATTATAAATATTTAGATTCTATCTAAATATTAATTTGTGGTTAACTTTTACCTTGATCATGCCATGTTGTAATTGCACAGTTAAAATGCATAGACTGGTTCCTTTCCATGTGTGTTGATGTCATGGTGTTTGTTATATAGTAGTCCCTCTATAGTTAGTCGAGTGGTGAAGTGGGTAGTACTAGTGATTAGTAGCATAGTTCGGATCGGAATGTTAGTCTTGATAGACAAGCCTTCACTAGCCGTTTCAACCTAACCCTATCACTTCATTGAATCACCTCTCTTACCTCCCTATCATGCTACCTCATTTTGGAATCTCCGTCTTGACCGATATCTCGTTAGCCATCCACTCTTAATTTGTTTGGATGTTATTTGGATTTACTATTGCTTTGGTATTTATTGTTTGTATTTTTTTATCATTGCAACGAGTAGGGAGTGACGATGTTGGACATGGACAAAACCAAGTTACAAAAGGATTGAACAACAAAGGCATGCCTCCTTCTTGATCATACTTATAATATGTTTTACAGAATTGCATTCTGTTTTATGGTTATTATATGCATGCTATTTTTATCTTATAGCTAGCGTGTCGATTGACACATTACCTTGATTCGCTTGCCGCCTATTTACTTGACACCTGAGTAGAAGTATATAGTATTCCGGTAGACTTGAATGCTTAGCCATGCTTATCACTGTATAGGTTCTTTCTTGAATGACCTTCGAGTCATTGACAGTTGAAACTACCGCTGAGCTAGGCCAGTTAGCCCTTGTTGATCTCCTCTATCCTCTTCTACTTTGGGTGAAACTTACCATCTGAATACTGGCGCGGGCGACAGCTGAATCAAGGATTGAAGGAGCGATTGACTGCCCTTCATAAGTTGAAGGGGGAAATCAGTCATTTGTGCCACATGAGTCCTAATAAGTCTTGGATTTGAAGATTGTTATAGTAGTACAACCCCATGATATATGGGCACTGGCTTGGTTAGGTAAGCTATTTAGCCTTAGGGATAGTTGTCCTGCGGGGAGTATCCTCGGCACAGATGGGGCGGTGCGAGGACATACTCTCGGCCAGGCGCCCGGACCGATGGGCATGTCACATCTTTGGGGGATCTAGTCCAAATAACTTGTCCCAATCTCCCTGCCGGTATACCAAATGGTGTACTACGCTAGCAATGGCTAGTGGCTACAAGTCAGGATTGTGTTGATACGTCTCCAATGTATCTATAATTTTTGTTTGTTCCATGCTATTATATTATCATTCTCGCATGTATTCCAATCATTTTATAGCTACTTTATATCATTTTTGGTACTAACCTGCCAAGTGCTAGTTGTTGTTTTTTGCTTGTTTTTTACTTCACAGGAAATCAATACCAAACGGAGTCCAAACGCAGCGAAACTTTTTCGTGACCTTTTTTAGACCAGAAGACACCTGTTGGGGCAAAGAAGTACCAGAGGGGGGCTTTGAGGGGAGCACTATCCACCTGGGCGCCCCCGGTGGGTTGTGCCCACCTCAGCCGCCTCCCGTGCCGCCTCTTTGCTCTATAAATACCCCAATATTCCAAAAACCCTAGGGGAGTCGACGAAAATAAATTCCAGCAAGTTCCAGAAACCACAGATCCAATCTAGACACCATCATAGAGGTGTTCATCATCTTGATTGTTGCCTCTCTGATGATGCGTGACTAGTTCATTGTAGACCTATAGGTCCATAGTTAGTAGCTAGATGGCTTCCTCTCTCTCTCTCTCTCTCTTTTGAGTGTCAATACAATGGTTTCTCGGAGATCTCTTAGATGTAACTCTTTTTGCGGTGTGTTTGTTGGGATCCGATGAACTTTGAGTTTATGATCATATCTATGTTTTTATCCATGAAAGTTATTTGAGTATTTTGATCTCTTATATGCATGATTACATATAGCCCCGTATTTATTTTTAGAATCTTTGACTTAGTTAGGCCGACTAGATCAATTTTTCCTGCCATGGGAAGAGGTGCTTTGTGATGGGTTTGATCTTACGGTGCTTGATCCCAGTGATAGAAGGGGAAATGACACGTATGTATCATTGCCATTAGGGATAACACGATGGGGTCTAATTCCTACATGAATAGATCTTCTCTACATCGTGTCATCATTCTTATTGCATTACTCCATTTTTCCATGAACTTAATACACTAGGTGCATGCTGGATAGCGGTCGATGTGTGGAGTAACAGTAGTAGATGCAGGCAGGAGTCGGTCTACTAATCTTGGACGTGATGCCTATATAATGATCATTCTCTGGATATCGTCATAATTATTTGAAGTTCTATCAATTGCCCAACAGTAATTTGTTTAGCACCATAAGCTATTTTTCTTGAGAGAAGCCACTAGTGAAATCTACGGGCCCCGTGTCTCTTCTATATCATATTTGCCTTCAAGATCTATTTTTATTTTCTTTTATTTTCAGATCTATATTATCAAAAACCCAAAAATACCTCGCAAAACTTTATTTCCTTTTATTTGCATCTATCAATCTACTACAATTTTATCCCGTCAACTTGACAATTTCTGGCACCGTTACCCGAAAGTGATTGACAACCCCTTTAACACGTCGGGTTGCAAGTATTTGTTTTTTGTGTGCAGGTACCATTTTTGTAGTGTTGCTTGGTTCTCCTACTGGTTCGATAACCTTCGTCTCATCACTGAGGGAAATACGTACAATTGTTGTGCTTCATCATCCCTTCCTCTTTGGGGAAATACTGACGTAGTTCAAGCCAACATCAAAAGGAATTTCTGGCGCGGTTGCCGGGGAGACATCATCAACACCTATTAGGTCCCTAATCACAAATATCATCTCCTTGCAATTTACATTATTTGTAATTTGCCTCTCATTTTCATCTCCCCCACTTCACAAATATGTCATTTTATTCGCCTTCTTTTTCGTTCGCGTTTTTTCTTGTCAGATCTCTTGTTTGCTTGTGTGACCATATGTGTCTTCTATTTACTTGCATCTTCGCTTGATAAAAATCTATGGATATGGATCCTCATCCACTAGCTAATATTTTTAAGAGATCTAATTATGTTGAACCAGTTGCTAGTGCTTTGGGTGCACTTGATTATCTCTATGAAGCTTTGCTTGAAATTTGTTAATCTACAAATTGTGATCAAGTGTTGGAAGAAGAAATTTATAATGTGATTCATGATAGCTCCTTGAATAAAAAGCATAATGATGTTATTATAAATTGTATTAATGTCAATTGTGCTAATAATATGCAAAACCCCAAGCTTGGGGATGCTAATTTTGATATGTCCACTACTTATTGCAATGATCATGATTGGGGTGATTCTTCTTATGATCTTGAAAATTTATTTAAGCCACATGATGAATATGTTTGTGATAATATTGAAAGTGGGTTTGGCAGAGTGTCGACTCTAGGTGATAATGATCCCACTACTTTGGAGAATGATCAATTTTATGTATTTTTTGATAAATGTGGGCTTGGAGAGGTCATGACCTTATTTGATGTTAATCCCACTATATTGGAAGAGTTTCAACTATGCATGCATGTGGATCATGAAGAGAATATTTTATGTGATATTTATATTATTGAATTTGATTATGATCCTACATGTAATTATTATGAGAGAGGGAAATATGGTTATGGAAATCTTCATGTCACTAAGTTACCTCTCTTCATGTTGGGATTGCTACTATTTCTTTCTCCTTCCTTGCATATGCTAGATCTTGGCTGTCTTGCTAATTTGTTTTCCTATAAAATTCCTATGCATAGGAATTATGTTAGACTTAAGTGTGTTTGTCACATGTTTTATGATGCCCTCTTTGTGCTTCAATCCTTATCTTTCGTGTGAGCATCAATGAAATCGCAAGCCTAGCTAGGGGCATAAAACAATAGGGCTTGTTGGGAGGCAACCCAATGAATAAAATTTAGTTTTGTCTTTTTTTTTCTTGAGTGTTTGCACAATTATTCCTCTGATTATATGAGTTGTTTATGTTTTAATTAGTGTTTATACCAAGCAAAGCCTTTGAGATCATGTTGGGTGATAGTTGATTTGATCTTGTTGAAAAACAAAAACTTTTGCGCCCAGTAAAATAATTTTTATAAATCAGAAAAACGCGATTTCGCTCTGAATTTTTTTACACAAGATTGATATACGAATTGCCCATGTTGTCCTAATTTTCAGAATGTTTGGAGTTACAGAAGTATACGAAGTATTCATATTACTACAGACTGTTCTGTTTTTGACAGATTCTGTTTTCTTTGCGTTGTTTGCTTATTTTGATGATTCTATGGTTTGTATTGGACGGTATAAGCTATAGTAAAGTTGGAATACATTAGATATAATGCAAGAATAAAATATGAATTTGTTTGCAACAGTAATTAGAGTAGTGATTTTCTTTATTATATTAAAGGATCACACAAAGGTTTTGTTGAGTTTGCTGTGATTGAAATTTTCATGTTTTGGGTGAGATCACGATGGATGAAGGAATAAGGAGTAAGAGAGCCTAAGCTTGGGGATGCCCCATGGAATCCCAAGCTGTTATCTAAAAGAGAAGCAAGCAACTAAGCTTGGGGATACCTGAGTGGAATCCCCTCTTTCTTCTAACGACCATCAGTATTTTACATGGAACTATATTTTTACTCATCACATATCATGAGTTTTGCCTGGAGCGTCTTGTATGATATGAGTCTTTGCTTGTTTTTATTTTTATTTTGTGTCATCTATACTTGGTGGACACACCTATTTGAGGAGCCAAAATTATGCTATGACTGGTTAGAATTGCTCTCTATGCTTCACTTAAATCTTTTTGAGCTATGGAATTGTTCTAGTGCTTCACTTATATATTTTTGAGCATGGTGTGCTTTAGTATTTTTGAAGAAATGCTCTGATGCTTCACTTAGATTTATTTGAGAGTTGGTATTTTTTTTAGAAATTTTCTCTTGCTTCACTTAAATTATTTTGAGAGAAGAAACTTTCTATGCTCATGTTCTTCAGTTAGATTTATTTGAGATATCAATAGCAACATATGAAATTATTCCCAAAGTGATAGATACTCAAGAGAGATATAATAAAAACATTCGTGAAGATCATTGGAAAAAATAAACATGATTCTTTGTAATAGTTTTGTGATATGTTGATAGTGATATGTGAGTCATGTTGATGAGTAACTATGTTTTAGTAAGAATATTGGTGTTAAGGTTTGTGATTCCCTATGCAATCATGAAAGTCAATAGTTATACAATGAAATTACATCCTACTTGTGGTGCGTTATTCGGTGTTATTTATTCTTAATGCTTGCTTATTATATTTTTTATTTCTTGGTTGGATGCTTCCCAATCGTTTCCTAGCCTTTACTTGCACTAAGTATGATCACAACTTGTGCATCCAAAATCCTTAAACCAAGTTCTGCCATATGAGTCCACTATACCTACCTATGTTGTATTTCCGTGCCATTCTAATCAAATTTGTATGTGCCATCTCTAGTTTCAAAAAAAATTTCCTTTTTGTGTGCTCGTACCGCTCATGAAATGGTAGGGGATGTCTAATATTTTGCCATGCTAGATGTGTTATTCTCAAGAAGAGTGTTTATTCACTTTTCATTACATGAGAGTATGACAAAGTTATTAGGGATGCCCAATCCTGAAATGAAAAATGAATTTACTTTATGTTGTTAAATAATAAACTACTTGGAAAGTGTTGGTATGGACGGCACCCGTGGATTCGGTTAGCCGTGGAATGTGAAAGTATGGTGGAAAAGGGACTCAACTTTATTTTCTGTTTGGTAACAGCCTATGATATATCTTGCATGGAAAGTATTGGGAACTACTCGATCGTTTTCTTTGACAGGAAAGGCATGTCACTCAAAATGTTTTATCTCTATCTTTTTTGCTTTGAGCTCCGGCACCGCTACAAATCCCTACTTCCCTCTACGAAGTGCCTTTCTATTTACTTTATGTAATTTTATGTTTATTTGTGTCTCCATCTTCTCTTATAAAGCACCAACTAAGGGGCACTATGATCGTACTTGAGCATTGGGTGTAGCTAATATGCAAGTGTTTTTCATGAATGGATCAATGATTGAGCATAATGGCCTAGGGATAACTTGCTTTAGCATTGATATTTTTAAAATACATAGTTGCTTGTTGTTATGCTTGATTATTGAAATCTTCATGTCAAAACTAGACTATTGCTTTGAATCTTATAAAAGTCCAAATTTCCATACTACAAAGGGAATATTATGTGATGAACATGTTAGGCAACATTCCACACAAAAATTCTATTTTTATTGTTTACCAACTCGAGGACGCGCAGGAATTAATCTCGGGACGCTGATACGTCACCAATGTATCTATAATTTTTTATTGTTCCATGCTGTTATATTATCATTCTTGGATGTTCTACAATCATTTGGTAGCAACTTTATATCATTTTTCGGGACTAACCTATTGACATAGTGCCTAGTGCCAATTGCTTTTTTTGCTTGATTTTTACTTCGCAGGAAATCAATACCAAACGGAGTCCAAAAGCAAGGAAAGTTTTTGGTGATTTTTTCTGGACGAAAAGACACCTGTTGGGCCAAAGAAGTACTAGAGGGGGCTCTGAGGGGATCACAACCCACCTGGGCGTGCCTGGGGGCCCAGGCGCACCCTAGTCGGTTGTGCCCACCTCGGTTGCCTCCCGCACGGCCTCTTTGCTCTATAAATACCCCAATATTACAGAAACCCTAGGGGAGTTGACGAAAATCAATTCCAGCCGCCGCAAGTTCCAAAAACCACAGATCCAATCTAGACACCGTCATGGAGGGGTTCACCATCCCCATTGTTGCCTCTCCGATGATGCGTGAGTAGTTCATTGTAGACCTACGGGGTCCGTAGTTAGTAGCTAGATGGCTTCCTCTCACTCTTTTGATTCTCAATACAATGGTCTGTTGGAGATCTATATGATGTAACTCTTTTTGCGTTGTGTTTGTTTGGATCCGATGAAATTTGAGTTTATGATCAGATCTATTATTTTATCCATGAAAGTTATTTGAGTCTTTTGATCTTTTATATGAATGATTACTTATAGCCTCACATTTCTTCTTTGAATTTTTCGTTTAGTTAGGCCGACTAGATCGATTTTTCTTGCCATGGGAAGAGGTGCTTGGTGATGGGTTCGATCTTAGGGTGCTTGATCCTAGTGACAGAAGGGGAAATGACAGGTATGTATCGTTGCCATTAAGGATAAGAAGATGGGGTCTAATTCCTACATGAACAGATCTTGTCTACATCATGTCATCGTTCTTATTGCATTACTCCATTTTTCCATCAACTTAATACACTAGATGCATGCTGGATATCGGTTGATGTGTGGAGTAATAGTAGTAGATGCAGGCAGGTGTCGGTCTACTAATCTTGGACGTGATGCCTATATAATGATCATTGCCTAGATATCGTCATAATTATTTGAAGTTCTATCAATTGCCCAACAGTAATTTGTTTACCCACCGTATGCTATTTTTCTTGAGAGAGGCCGATAGTGAAATCTAAGGTCCCTGGGTCTCTTGTTTAACATAAATTACTTCAAGAATTGTTTTTATTCGCTTTTATTTTCAGATCTATATTATCAAAAACCCAAAAATACCTCACTAAACTTTATTTTCTTTTATTTGCATCTATCAATCTACAAAATTTTATCCCGTCAACTTGACAATTTCTGGCACCGTTACCCGAAAGGGATTGACAACCCTTTAACACGTTGGGTTGCAAGTATTTGTTCTTTGTGTGCAGGTATTGTTTACGTAGTGTTTCTTGGTTCTTCTACTGGTTCAATAACCTTCGTATCATCACTGAGGGAAATACCTACCGTTGCTGTGCTGCATCATCCCTTCCTGTTTCGGGAAATACCAACATTGTTCAAGCCAACATTATGTGTTGTGTGGGTAAAGTGTACTACCTCTGCGGAGTGTAAAACTATTCGTATAGTCGTGTCCACGATGAAGGACAACACATGAATCTTTCATGACACACATGACCTGTCTTGCTTATTCCCTCTTTACACCTATTCTAGGAACCTATGAAGGACGTGAGTTGATCGAGGATCCTCACTTTGATGAAAGTTATTCTGGAGATAAAACATGTTTTAATATAAAACTTCTTTTATCCAACTGCTATATTTTCAAACAAAATTAGCTTTTATGCAAATGAGCCATACAACCTTCCTTTTAAGACACATGTAGCTATTAGAACCTTCCCCGAGGGAGGCATGTTGAGTATGTGATGTACTCACAGCAATAATTTTGTTGAACAACCAAGTTCCATGGAGATGAAGGGGATGACTACGACAACTATGGTGATCCGTGGGACTGAGGTCACGTGGACTACGTCGACTGCCTGTGGTTGAGATGGAGTTGCTGTGTATTTTACTTTCGGTTGTTTTCTCTATGTAATAAATGTCATTAGACATTTCCCTATGTTTGCCTTGTGGCAAGATTTATTAGACATGTAATACATTTACACATTGTGCAATGATACCATTTTGCTGTGTTGTCAACAATGATCCTGGGGTTGACTTATATTCACAGGAGGGTCTGGAAGTTAATTTCGGGTTCTCACATTATGTTTCATGAATGGATCAATGACTGAGCATAATGGGCTAGAGATAACTTTCTTTAGCATTGATATTTTGAAAGACATAGTTGCCTGTTGATATGCTTGAGTATTGATGTCTTCACGTCAAATTATAGGCTATTGCTTTGAATCATTCAAGTCCAAATGTCAATGATACAAAGAAAATAATATATGATTAATATGTTAGGTAGCATTCCACATAAAAAATTCAGATCGGCATGTGAGTCTTGTGTGAATATTTCGAACGGATCGGCTCTTACTACTCTGCACAACATGATCCTTATTTCCATGTGCTTAGTGTTTACAAGTTACTAGCAGTTCCTTATTTCTCTTCGCTCACTGTTTACAAGTTACCGATCGATTGTCGGATTTCGGGCTCCCCAGACCCAAGAAAGGTTCGAACTCTAGGGCTTGTGCGAAGAACTCAACCTCTCTAGCTGATCTACTCGCTGCTCTCACAGCCTAGCTTGATGAACAGGAAGGAAATGGACACGATATTTTACCCAGGTTCAGGCCACCTTGCGATGTAAAACCCTACTCCTCCTTTGTGGTGGATTAGCCTCGCGGGGCTGAGGATGAATTTGTACAAGAGGAAGACCAGCCTCAAGGGGCTTGTTCTTCTTATGAGCTCTAGGGAATCAGTCTCCGGGGGTCCGGTCCCTTCTTTGGTGGTTTATAGGCTATATTTACAGTGCCCTCGGTCCTCTTGCCCCAAAACTTAGGTGGGGAGGGATCCCACAGTGGCCAACTTTGAAAGGGGACGAGTAGTACATCTTATCCTGACGAAAGGTGGTCTTCGCCTGCAAACCTTCTGATCGTGACATCGTGGTGGGCTCGATGATGACCTCCATCCTGCCGTTCTTGCGGTCCTGGTCTTGTTGCACGCAAACAGTAACCTTTGGTTGATTCCTTGGGACTCTGCGCCTGCGCTTGCCTCCTTAGCAGTAAAGAGGAAACATGCCGCTGTGTGTCCGCTGGCGCGTGTGTGTCCTTGATTGTCATGGCTGGCGTCACCTCAGCCTCATGAGGTGAGTGCTTGCATTGAAATCTCCGCTCCTCAGGAGGCCG
This sequence comes from Aegilops speltoides, assembly GCA_021437245.1. Taxonomy (NCBI): domain Eukaryota; kingdom Viridiplantae; phylum Streptophyta; class Magnoliopsida; order Poales; family Poaceae; genus Aegilops; species Aegilops speltoides. Next base: position 203,222,788 of record CM038144.1, read on the forward strand.
CCTGGGAAGGCCGCTCCTTTAGGAGGTCTTGACGGCGTCCGCCTCACGAGGGTCTTGTCTTGTCACGGCTGAGATGGGTCATACCAGCACGTTGATGGAGCCACGTCATGTGCTGCAGGCAAGCAATTCTGGGTACCCTGGTTCCTAGAACACCGACAGGAGCCCCGAGCCCAAGGCGCGCTCATACTTGTCTTCGAGGCAAAGCCAAAGGGCATGTGCGGAGCACCACGGGCCCCAATCGCCTGCGGACCGAGTCGACGCATGGCTCCTGATGGGACATGGGCGTCTCCGCTTCCCCATGCTGTCTTGGCAACTGCTGCGGGCTAACAAAAAGGCCAATCCCTGCAGCCAAGCCTTCATTAGCTTCCCTTGGTCTTGCTTCAGATCTCGTCCCCTTCTCACCCAAAGCGCCTCCAGATCCACCAGGCCTTTACCTCTGAGCTCTTTGCCAATGACGGCCAAGAGAGCAAAGCTTGCTGGCGCGGCCACACACTCCGCCCCTTCGGCCATGCCTACCCTCAGCCAATTCTCCATCACCGAGGCGGGGCATCTCGCCACCATGCTGCTGTCGACGGCGAGCAACGACAACGAGGGGAGAGAGAACAAGATTTAGGTCGGCTCTGCCGACCCGGGGACGTTCACAAGCACATTTCCTTCTTCCTCCACAGTATCTTTGCGGGGTCGTCCCGCCTTTCTCCAAGTTCTTCATCGCCATCCTCGACCACTACCAGATCCATGCGCTTCGCCTCCAGCCCAACTCTGTCCTCCTCTTGTCGATCTTCGCCTTCTACTGCGAGGCCTTCATGGGGGTGAAGCCCTCCGTTGCGCTGTTCTGCCACTTCTTCTCCCTCTGGACGCACAGTTCAAACCAGTGCTCCGAATGCATCTCCTTCATTGCGGTTCATGACGGCAACACGCTCATGAAGGCCGGGAAGAAGGTCGATGACTTTGAGCGCAGGTGGATCTATCTGGACGCTCGGAGCCACCACGCTCGGCTGGAGCTGCCGACCGGGCCACCGGTGAAGCTGGATTAATGGCCTCACGAGAAGCTCACCGACCCCCTGGCGGCACCGGCCTTGAAGAAGATGCAGGCGGACATGGGTTATGAGGCGCTAACGGGGGCCATGATTGTCCGGGAGTTCCTAACGCAGCGCCTGGCCCATCTCCAAGCTCATTCACGTCCCATGTGGGACCTCTGGGGCGCAGAAGATGGCCTTTGGATGCGCCGAGGGGAACTGACGAGGAGGAGCTGGGCAAGGCCGTGCAGAACTTGCTTAGGAAGGATCCATGCAGCCTCCCAGCAGCCCACCGTCTGCTATATCACCGCGATGATGGGGCGGAGCTGGCGCCACCATGTCGGTCTTCAATGAGCGGGGGCTCGTGCCGTCCGGGCCACCAAACTCCCAGGTGCCGGTGTCCTCGTGCGAGGACTCCGTAGAGGGCAAAGAGGAGGAGGAGGACTCAGAGGCGAACCTAGAAGGGATGGGGGAGACCTCTCCTCCGCGTCAGAGCGAGCTCCTCAAGATTTTCCTAATGATGACGATGCCGGCGAAGGCTTGGTGAGGGGATCCCCGCTCCCTACCGGGGTCGTCACGAGGTCCGGGGGGACCCCGCTGTGGAGGTTGATCCGCGGGACACCGAAGGGGGGAAAGGTGCCAGCACAGCCTTAGGGCAGCACCCTCACTTTGTCGCCTCTTGCTGCTGCTCCGGAACCACCCGTTGTGCGCCCGGCTGGGCCTCCGGCTGTGCCGAGGTCCTTGCTGACGAAGCTCGGGGGCGCTGAGGGAGTTCTGGAAAAGGGGGTATCCGTACAGCCGGACTATATACATTGGCCAGACTGTTGGGCCGTGAAGATACAGGACTCAAGACTTCGTCCCGTGTCCGGATGGGACTCTTCTTTGCGTGGAAGACAAGCTTGGCGATCCGGATGTTAGATCTCCTTCTTTGTAACCGACTCTGTGTAACCCTAGCCCCCTCCGGTGTCTATATAAACCGGAGGGTTTAGTCCATATGACAAGGACAATCAGAATCATAGGCTAGCTTCTAGGGTTTAGCCTCTACGATCTCGTGGTAGATCTACTCTTGTAATACTCATATCATCAAGATCAATCAAGCAGGAAGTAGGGTATTACCTCCATCGAGAGGGCCCAAACCTGGGTTAAACATCATGTCCCCTGCCTCCTGTTACCATTAGCATTAGACGCACAGTTTGGGCCCCCCTACCCGAGATCCACCGGTTTTGACACCGACATTGGTTCTTTCACCGAGAGTTCCTCTATGTCATCTCTGCAAGGCTCGATGGCTCCTTCAATCATCAACAACAACGCGGTCCAGGGTGATCTTTTCTCCCTGGACAGATTTTCGTGTTCGGCTGCTTCGCACTGCGGGCCAATTCGCTTGTCCATCTGGAGCAGATCGACAGCTATGCCCCTAGCCCTTAGGTCAGGTTCGGAAACTTGAACTACACGGCCAATATCCGCGGAGACTTTATCTTCGACGGATTTAGGCCTACGCCAGGAGCGCTGAACAGTCACAACGAGCATGGCTTAGACCTGCTGTCGGACAATACTCGGGATGTCGCACCTGCAAGAGCTCCGGACCTAAATCCGGGGAAGATCGAGTCATCCGAGGACGTGTGGATGGACCCCACCCCGGGGGCCGTATACTCATCGGCTGTAGAGCCGAACACGGACTCCATACCCAAGGAAGTCTATGTCACTGGACCGCCGGAGCTGTATCCGGCAGTACGTTCCAAACCGCGCGCCCCCAAGCCCGCCGAATCAAGTTGGGCTCTGATAATGGAGTTCACCGCTGCAGATATCTTCCAGCACTCGCCTTTTGGTGACATGCTGAATTCATTAAAGTCTCTCTCTTTGTCAGGAGATTCTTGGCCGAACTGTGTCCGGCTCAAGTGGGAAGCAGGCGACGACGAAAACTGACTGTCATGATGCGGCGAGAGCTGGTCGCTGTTCGAGAGGTCTTAAATCCATATAGATTTTCTCCGCTTCAGGCGAGGAATCGGCCTTGTCCGATTTAGGCGTGTATAGCGCCCCAATTCAGTTTTCCGAATTCTAGGGGCTTCGCGAAAATTTAAAATTGTAGACTTTTATGGCTAAGTGAGAGTTATAAAGCCGCATAGTACGATTTCCTTGTTCGTTGCACCGAACACCTCCTTCAAGGACCAAAAATTTGGATAAAGAGTGTTTGGGTTTTCCATGAACACCCCAGTACTAGTTACGTTGGGGCAGAAGCCGACGACTGGCCTACTTTCAGAAATTTATAAACAGCCGCACAGAAGGTAATATTTTAAATCAAGAAAGCGCCATATAGCGCAAACGAACTAGTTTTCATATTACCAAGACAACATGAGTACATTCACTCAAAGATCACATCCTTGGTACATTCATCGGCCACGAGGCGAGCGCCTTTCATAACGCCATCATAATATTTCTTGGGGTAGCAATGCGCCTTGCCCTCCGGCGGTCCATCCTTCACTAGCTTCTCTGCATCCAGCTTGGCCCAATGCATCTTCGCATGGGCAAAGGCCCGGGGGCACCCTCAATACAAACGGGTTGCTTGATAACTTCGAGCCACGGATAGGCATTCACCATCCGCGTTATATGGCCGAAGTAGCTGTCGGGCAGGGGCTCACCAGGCCACATCCAGACTATGAAGTCCTTCATGGCCACTTCGGCCGCCCTGTGGAGCTCAACCAACTGCTTCAGTTGGTCACTCAGAGGCATTGGGTGTTCGGCTCCAGCATACTCGGACCAGAACAGCTTCTCCATCGATCTTCCCTCTTCGGCACGGTAGAACTCCGTGGCATCCGATATGCTACGTGGCAGATCTGTGAATGCCCCTGGAGAGCTCCGAATTCGGGTAAGTAAAAGAAATGTCTCCTCCACATGCTTGCTTTGCATAATGAATGCCTTCCCCGCTGCTATCTTCTTGGCCGCCTGGATTTCCTGCTGGGCCTTTTAGGCTTTGGCCCTAGCGTATTTCACGCTCTGGAGGGCCTTCACAAGCTCAGACTCTTTCGTCTTGAAGTCACGCTCCAAGGACTCGAACTTCTTGCCGAACTCCTGGAGCTCTTGCTGTACCTCGCCCATCCTAGCATCTTGCTTTTAACGCTCAATATGCTCCGTGGCAGCCTTGCCATAGGCCTCGGATAGCACTTTCTTCACAGCCGCCACTTCAGTCGCGGTCCCTATTAAAAATCATGACGCTTTTTGTTAGCATCATCAATTTTCCCCCCTCTATATGACACATGAACGGGGTATCACTTACCTTTGTTCTCTTCGAGCGGCCTCTTCGTGAGGCCGAGCTCCTCTTCGTCCTACTTCAGGTCCCGTTCGAGTCCGGCGACCTCTGCTGTCTGGGCAACAGAGGCAAGCTGCACCGCCTGCTTATTCACATAGACATATATTGTTAGATTCCTGCGGTTTAAAGTTGACCCTCCATTTGGCTTTTATTTCCGAACACCAAATAGAGTATCAGGGGTTACTATCTATTGGGTGATAATTTCTCACACTTTTGATTACTTACCTCAAAGCCTGTCAGGAGGCTGGTGCAGGCTTCGGTCAATCCGCTTTTGGCGGACCAAACCTTTTGAGTCACCGCACTCATAAGAGTACGGTGCTCTTCACCCATGGAAGCGCCGCGAAGCACTTCCAGCAAACTATCCGACGCCTCGGGCGCAACAGAGGTCGTCGGCACGGCCGGCTCGCCCTCCCTAGCAAGGGGCTGTGCACCCGAATCCGGAACCTTTGGAGGTTCCGGTGCAGTGTCCGGCTGGGAGCCCAACTTGCGGCTCTCGTCAGCACAATCCATGGGGATCTTACTCCCCATGTGCCCCGCATCTGGGATTTCGCCTTGGGACGTCTCTAGAGCCGCCTCCCCCTGCTCTGGTACCCTTTGGGACCGCACCTCCGTGTCATCCGCAGGCGGAGGGGAGGTGGCCGTCAGGAGCGAATTCATTGCAGAATCGCTCAGAGACCCATCCGAAGAGGAAACCTCAGGATGGGACCTGGCCGGACTGCATATGCGTGTTCGGTGTTATAACAAACTATGAAGCTAAGTCGCGCTAAAAGTATTACAGAGTGCGGATACTTATGATCTCGCCAGGGGCTTGTCCCTGGGTAGCCACTCCTCCTCCCTATAGGCGGCCGTGGTGGATTGGTCCGGAGGAAGGGTCCGTCCCTTCTTGGACCCTTCGGCCTCCCTGAAAGGGCGGCCTTCCTCTTCTTCTCCCCCTCGTTTTCAGGGAGAGGGTTTTTCTCCTCCTCTTTGTCGTTGGAGGAGTGCGCCTCGGTGTCTTCGGACGATTAGTCAGCACCATGTTGCGCCGGGAACTTCTTCTGGTCCCGTGGCCTTTTTCTTGGCCTTCTTCTCCGGCACCTCATAGGGTGCCGGAGCCAGCATCTCCGTCAGGAGTTCGTCTGCTGGGTCCTCAGGCAACGGAGCCGGAGAGTCGATCGGCTCCGCCGTCGCCACATATTCCTGTCAAAATCAGCACAGTGGCATGAGTTTCTCCCACAAATATACTGAGGAAAGGCACATCTTGCGAGATGTAGAATGCTTACCGCATTGGCCTGGCGCCTGGCACTAAGTCTGCGATCCTCGGAGGTGGGGGAGGAACTTCGCTGGCCTTGAACAACACCTTCCAGGCGTCTTTGTGCGTCGTGCAAAGAGCTCTTGCAGTGTCTGGTGTTGGGCCGCGTCGAACTCCGACATGTTGAATGCCCTTCTCTGGCACGGAAGAATTCGGCGAAATAGCATGACCTGGACCACATTAACTAGCTTGATGTTCTTGGTTATCATATTTTTTGACGCAGTTCTGGAGTCTGGTCAGCTCCGCGGATGCGCCCCAGGCCAGACCCTTCCTCTTCTAGGAAGTGAGCCACACAGGGATGCCGGATCGGAATCCAGGGGCCGCCACCCAGTTGGCATCCCTTCACGATCTCCACAAAGGAGCCTTCAAGCCAAGTGACGTTGGGCATATTGCCCACCATGGCGCCACCGCACTCCGCCTGCTGGCTGACCACTATCTTTGGCTTTACGTTGAAGATCTTTAGCCACGGGCCACAGTGGGGCCTAATGTGGAGAAAGGCCTCGCACACGACGATAAACGACGAGATGTTGAGGATGAAGTTAGGGGCCAGATCATGAAAATCCAGCCCGTAATAGAACATGAGCCCGCGGACAAATGGGTGGAGGGGGAATCTCAGTCCGCGGACGAAGTTGGCGAGGAAGACGACCCTCTCGTAGAGACCTGGAGTCGGGATAATCTGCCCTGCATCTGGGAGCCGGTGCGCGATATCTACGACCAAGTATCCGGCCGCCCGGAGCTTCGTGATGTGCTCCTCCTTGACGGTGGAGGCCACCCACTTGCCTCCCGCTCTGGACATGTTTGGCTGTGCGGAGAAGGCGAGAACTAGGGCGCTGGAGCTCAAGGGTGCGAGAATGGATGAGCAAAGGAGGAAGAAGGCGTGGGTAAAAATGGGAGATCCTTATCCCTTTATAGAGGTGGTGAAGACGGTGCGCCTCCCCACTTGCCTGAGGAAATCGCTTATTTTCCAAACGCCACAGTTGAGTTACGCATACCCGTATTGATGAGGATCCTGTGATAAGGGTACATGATCTCTGCTTCGACAAGACGTGCCGAAGAAACCGCCTCGCAATATGTGTGGTGGCTGGTTGTGGGAAAACGGTTCGAATGATGACTTGACCATGAGCCGGACATGATCCTTAATCTACTTTGGAGTATTCGGAGATGGAAGCCTCCTTGCAATGCCGAAGACAATCTGCGCGCCAGACTCATCGTCATTGTAGCCTGGTTCAGGGGCTACTGAGGGAGTCCTTGATAACGGGGTATCCGGACAGCCGGACTATATACTTTGGCTGGATTGTTGGGCCGTGAAGATACAAGACTCAAGACTTCATCCCATGTCCGGATGGGACTCTTCTTTGCGTGGAAGACAAGCTTGGCGATCTGGATGTTAGATCTCCTTCTTTGTAACCGACTCTGTGTAACCCTAGCCCCCTCTGGTGTCTATATAAACTGGAGGGTTTAGTCCGTATGACAAGGACAATCAGAATCATAGCCTAGCTTCTAGGGTTTAGCCTCTACGATCTCGTGGTATATCTACTCTTGTAATACTCATATCATCAAGATCAATCAAGCAGGAAGTAGGGTATTACCTCCATCGAGAGGGCTCGAACCTGGGTAAAACATCGTGTCCCCTGCCTCCTGTTACCATTAGCCTTAGACGCACAATTCGGGACCCCCTACCCAAGATCCGCCGATTTTGACACCGACAGGCGCCGCCATCCCGAGCAGAAAGACGGAAAACATCGCTGACACCGAGTAAGTACCTTAACTCATCCTTTCCTTTCCATCGCGACATGATGCTCACGATGTCTTTCTCCTGACGGCCAGGCTGGCCCCCGGGGTGAAGAAGAAGGAGGATGTTGCTCCCGCGGCGCAGCAGACTCTGAGGGCGCCGGTTCCTGACACGCCACGGAGGGCGCGAAGGCCCCGGAGCCCCCTGCCTCTGCTATTGTCACGACAGTGCCAGTCCAGGCGCCAGCGTCACCTCCTCCTCGGGTTCTCACGCCGGCGGGGCATGGCTCCTCTGCCAGGCCCGGTGCTTTGGTGGAGGCCTACTCCGCGCAAGTCCAACTATGGGCTGATCTTCAAGGTGTTGATGGGGGTGCGGCGACGGGAAGCCTGGAGCTGATCTCGGGGTGGCTCCAGGCCGACTCGTTCATCAGGGCGCTGGGGGCCCGGCCGAGGCTACCGTTGCGGATGGCAAGAAGCAGGCAGCGGAAGCCGCAGGAGCTTGTGAAGCTGCACTGGCCGATGCCGTGCCCGCCAGAAGTCGCCGCAGCGAGGTGGAGGCCGAGCTGAAGATGGTTTTGGAGGGGTAGACCTGTGATGCGCGTGGGCTCCAGGCATGGGAGGAGGAGCTCGAGGTCTGAGAGGTCGCGCTCGCCGATCGCGACAACGAGCTAGAGGAAGCGAGCCAAGAGCAGGCCATGGAACGAAGCCGCCTGGAGCAGCTGAAGGAGGAAGTGGAAGCACCCCGGGCGTCCCACGCCAACCAAGTATCCAAGGAGACGGCCTTGCTGGAGGCCAGGGAGAAAACCCTTGCCGCGATCGAGAAGGCCAGGCGTGACGCCTTCGCTTCCTTCGAGCGGAAGTCCCGTGCGGCGCTTCACTCTCTTTACGGGGAGGGGTACGATGAGCCGCTGGTGACCCCGGATGGTGGACTTCCTGGTCTTCTGACCAAGCTTATCGACGAGCTCGAGAGCATCGCCGCCGCGGTGGGCTCCCTGGTGGAAGGATAGTTCCACGCACTCTTAAGTGCGGCCGCGACGCATGTCTTCAGCCACCTCCATCTCCTGTACCCCAACCTGGACCTTCGCACGCTGCTGGAGCCGGTGGCACCCGAGTCCCTGGGTGATGCTGCTGAAGCCATGAAGGAACAGGCGGAGGCCTTGGTGGTGAAGTTCCACTGCGTCGACCCTGAGGCCGCGGCGACATCGGCCGGCCACGAAGGCGACAACGGCACCGTCAAGGACGCACTCCCCAAGGCGGCGGATGGCAATAAGCAAGGCTGAAGGCGGTGCTTCCCAGCTTTATCCTCCAACATTTACCGTGCCTCCGGGTGGCATAAGCACTTTTGCTTTGAATTCGTGAAACATTATGTTTTGTAATAATTTGATAGGATTCTGCGATTTCCTTTCCGCCCTCGATTTCCTTCCCTTTACCTATAGTGTTCTGCGTCGGCAGGGCCTGGCCCCGCGCATACCTCAACCATCGTTGGGTCGTCCGGATCGCCAGGATGAGACCAAGGGGTGAGGGGCTATGTGACCAGTGAGGCCCCTGAGTCACGATGCTCAGGGGTCCCTCTTGACGTATGAACGGCCCCGTGAAGGAAGTGCAAGCACCGTCTGGGTTCATCCGGAATCCTCATACCTTTCCTCGCCAGCTTTTGCCTAGGAGGGGTTGCGAGAATAGCTGGTGCCGAAGACCTAGTAGGGTGGCATGCACCAAGCGTGACCTAGATGTAGACCCCATGCCCAGCCACCTCCCGCGGCTCTCCCGAGGGAAAGTCGGTGCATTGGGGCCGGATGACGAGCCCTAGGGGCTCTCCTGAGGTTAGCGGAGCCGCTAGGGTGCTCCTAGTTGTTTACCATCAGTGCGGAGCATGACGCTTGCACTGTTGCATGGGCATATCCTCTTCTCGACCATGTCATCTACCAATGCAGAGCATGCAGCTTCCGCTGGTCCATGGGTGGGAGCTCCCTTTGAGGGGAGACTTGGGAGCGTGTACAGCCCCGTCCTGGGACATGGCGTGCACGACAAGCACTACAAAAAATACACTTTCGTGATGATACGTGTTTGTCACAGTAGGTTGTGTTTTTTGTCATGCATGTACATCCATGACAATTTTATGACAGAATCAAGATAGTCATACCTGTGCTATCGTAGAAGTGTTCCATGACATTACCAAAATTATCATCACGGAAGTGTCCACTTCCATGACGATAAATTGCGCTTCAGAGAAGTGCTTTCGTCAAGGGTGACCGACACGTGGCTTCCACCATAACGGAACATCGTTAAGCTATTGGGTCCTGTTTTGGATCCGATAACCTGTTAACAGCCCCGACTAATGGGGATTTTCCACGTGTAAAATCATCATTGGCTGAAGGATACACGTGTCGGCTCATCGTTGGGACATATGTCATCCACTCATTGGACATAAGGCGCCTATGATACCGTGACCGTGGTACGATAACGAGAGGCCCATTCACGTGAAAAAAGCCGGCCCGTTTGACTTGGTGAAAGGTGGCGGGCTGGCAATGAAAGCTTTGTTAGCGGCATGTTCGCATATAGCCCATTTACAACCCGCTTACCCAGAGCCTGTTACGACCTATCCGAATTAGGCCCAGTAGCGTCATATGGGCCGTCCAATATGATTCCAACCCGTTTTAACTTCGGACCCATTTATGGCCCATGACGTCTTTCGGCCCATATGAGGCCCTCTGTAATTCTTGGCCCATTAACGGCCCGTGGTGAAACTGGACCGTAATAAACAGTGTATCACTTTATACCCATTAATGACCCATTATTCCATTGGGCCGTTTCCAGCCCATGTTATCTTTCGGCCTTCTCAGGGCCCATTTATTCTTGGGCTCATTTCCAGCATTCGGTTACTTACGGCCCGTTACTGTCATTTTCCGCTTGTGGGCCAAATTCAGCCCGTTGTTACAGTCGGCTCGTTAATACATTGGGCCATTCTCATAGCGTCATTAAATACGATTTATTAACGACGGCCCGTTATGGTCGGCCCATGAATGGACGATTCTAACTCTAGCCCGTTTACGGCCATAATGCGGTCTGATATTGGCCCATGTTTGGCCAATCTATCATACGACCCATATAAGGCCCATTGATGATACGGCCCATAGAAGGCCCATTGTTTCTACGGCCCGTAGAAGGCCCATTGTTTCTGACGGTGGGTGGCCGGTGTCACTCTGTAAATATTTAGCCCATGGTTATGGTGGCCTAGTTTTAAAAAATAGGTTATTGCGGCCACTAGCAAACCGCGGAAAAAGAACTGCACTGACTACAAGCAAACAAATAAACAAGACAACAAGGAAATAAATAAGCAAGCAACTAATGCTAGGCTATCACATCTATTACACATATTACATCCACTGTGCATCAAAGTTCGCCACCAGTGCAAATATTGGGAACAAAGCAGCATATCATATACACTGGTTGTCTAAGTTGGCGACCAGCGCAAATAAACGCCGCAACAAAACAAATGCAGAACTGAAACCACTTCAGAAGATCTCAATAAACAATATCCTGGGTATACATAATGCTGGCAAGATGCTTAGCAAGCTTATTAACTTTCTCTTGTTTGGCGCTTAAATCCTCCAGTGCTTGCTGGTGCATCGGGAAGTATGCATCTAAATTCTACAGGGACTTCCTCAGTCCTTCACCTTCCTGTCACAGCACATCTGATCGATGTCTTTCAACTAGAAGTTGCGACTCAAGAAGATGAACTGATTCATGCAGCGAGTTCGAAGCGCTTGTGCCAGCAGTACTGGCCAGTAACTCGAACACTACATCAAGACAGGACTTTTGGGTTCTCTCACTTTCGTCAAGATAGTTTTTATCAACGTTCTTGGAGACCAAGAGGGATGTCTCACTATCTTGAACCTTATCTGCATTACTTCCTTTACCATTGCATAACGCGGTACTGTTCTCCAATATTTTGTCCGCATTCTAAAAGAGAAACAAGCAGACACATCATAGGTTTACCATGTTGTATATGAAACTCATTTTGGTAAATGAGTCCAGTAGTAAAGTGGAAAGGATAACAACATGAAACAAACATATATCTATGTACCATGGTCACTTTATGGTCTATATCATTGTAGTTTTTGCAGGGAGACTGCGCATACGAACACCTATGGGGCGGAGCCCCTTATGCATCTTGATGCAGGCGGAGGGAACCTGAAGAGCAGATCGTAGCGAGCACGCTGGCGGTTTTACCCAGTTAAGACGCGGTGGGGCGTAAACCCTACTCCTGCCTTGGTTGTATTGAGCTCGGGAGCTTGAAGAGCTCGATGATGCTACACCCGGCGAGAGTTGCAAGGTTTCGAACCCCACCGGCGAACCCCCTCCACGTTGTGCATGGGCCTCCTTTTATAGTGCAAGGGTCACGGCGGTGTCAGCGTGGGAAAGGGGTAAAAATGTAAAGAGGTGGTAGTTGGAATAGTCGGGAGCAGTGAAGCTACGGTCGTGAGCAGTGGTCGCTACCTACTTTGTGATGGGGGACAAGGGCATTTAATGCCGTCGCGTCGACCCAAAAGCTCCGCCCTTGTGTCTCCGTTTGCCACGGCGATGGATTCACCACCGTGAAGTGCCACCGTGTCCCCAGGCTGCCTGACCATCCGCCACACGTCCTGAAGGCCCAGGCGGCAGCGTGGGCTGATGAGGTGGGCGCGGGCACCTGGCGCAACTCTCGGCAAGCACCTTGCGGGGTCTTGATCTTGCGGGCCGGGAGCTTGCGGGCTCTGTAACTGTCGCTCCCGGGCCCTTGCCGGGCAGCATATAAGCGCCGAGGCGTGCCTTCTATGATGTAATCTTCTAGTCTTCTGGCGAGCTCCTCTTGCGGGGCCTTGCGTGAGTGAGGTAACCTTGAGCACAGAGCGGCCTTCCCGGCAAGCTCCGCTTGCGGGTCTCAATCTTCATCTTGTATACTTTGTCTCGAATGGCTTGACATGGGCGGGAAGGTCCTCGGCGAGCCGTGGTAAGCTCTTGCCGCGAGGAAGCTGCAACCGCCCGTGCACAAGTTGGGGTCTGAGGTACCCCTACCTTAAGCTGCACCGGCAGAGCCCCGGGCACTGGGCCACACGGTGCGGCTGTTGGGCCAGGCCCAAAGCGATTCTGCAGGCACCACGCGCCCCAGCGCGTCGAATCCACTTCGTATCTGCGCATCCCCGTAGCAGCGCGCGTCGATTGCGGCGTCGTGGGATCGTGGGCGGCGTCGCGGTCTTTAGGGCATCCACCCCGTGATCGTGGTGCGGGCGAGTCACTTCACCCGTCGCTCGGCCCGCTTTACCGCCCGCTGACCCTCATGCATAGGGGTGCGTGGGCGGCGAAGGTGGGAGACCGAGCCGTCCTGGCGAAGATGGCGAGTCGGCCTGCTCCTCCGCCCTCCTCGCTTCCCGATTGGCGGGCGGGCGGTTGAGCCCCCCCCGCCCTTTAAAAAGGCGGAAGGGGGCACAATGGTCTCACACTTCCTCTTCTCCCTTCGTCTTGACTTCCGTTCTTCTTTACGCCATGGAAGGAGAAATCCTAGTTCTTCAGCGGTGGCAGCGAGGTGCGCCTCTGGGCAGCGCACCTCTCCCTATCCGCACCCGTGGCGCGGAGCCGCCACGAGGGGAGAGGGGAAAGGCATGAACAAGGCGGCGTGGTCGAGGCGGTCGGGGAGAGGCGGTCGTGGCGGCGCGCCTCCCGTCTCCTCCTGTGGCTCCTTTCCTCGGCGGTCCATCTTGGAGCGATCACAGGAGTTCTTCATCAAGCTCGCTTGCGCCTCGTCGCCGCCTCCGGCTGCCGGCCCGTTCGCGGCGCGATGGGCCGGATCCGCCCGAGGTGATGGAGTTGCGCATGAGGGCTGTGGGATCGATGGCACTTTCGAGTGAGTGTCGTGTCCCCAGCCCCGGCGTGATGTACTTCGATCGGTGGAAGACATTCGCCCGCATCCACAGCTTGCGGCGGGGTTTACCCTCCATTTCAAGTTAATGGAGGCGACCTTCGCCGTCAAGGTCTTGAGATTCGGGACCGGGCGAGATCTGTGTGGACAGCTCCTCCGATGCGAGGTCCCTCCTCGGCGAGTAGCGAGGAGGGAGCGGCGATGGCGGCAGCGAGGATGGCGGGTCCGACTAGGCGTCGGGCGCTGCCTCATGGCGCCACCGGCGACCCCATCATCCGGTCGCCGGCCCAACTCCGGGGCCGTCTCCTTGGGCGGTGGCGTGGGAAGGCTGCGGAAGAGGAAGAGGGGTGGCGGCAAGGCCGTCATGTCGAATCTGAGGCGAGCCCTCGTCAGCGTCTTGGCGTCCCACCACCCGTCTTCAAGCTCGCCTCCGGCGCCTCCGTCTCCGCCAAGCTCTGGCCGGCCCCACAGGAAGTTCTCTTGGTGTCTTCGGCACCGTAGCTCTCCTAGGCGCCCTTTGCCCTTCGGCAAGCTTCTCTTGCAGGGGCCTCCTGACCTACCTCTGAACTCTGAGCAGGAGAAGCAGGAGAGGGATTATGGGCATCTTATCTTTCAATTTGTAAGCCCTTGGGCCTTAGTTGAATTTAAAATATGTAATCCTCTGTCATGTTTTCATCCTCTATGGACTTGTACTAAACTAGGATGTTTTTAATGAAAAGAGGCAGCTTGTCGGACCGAGTCTTTTAGTTGACTTCGTGCCTTGTATGTTCCCATCCCTCGCTCTCGGGGAGCTTGCGGCATAAACACGCTTCTGAGTCGGGACATCAGCAACCATTGGCGGTGTTGCTTCCGGCAAACAACCTTGCGGGTCGATTCTGCGCACTTGTGTTTGTTAGCGGACTCGGAAGCGAGACAAGGCGCGACACTTATCGCAACTCACTTAAATCGTTGGCGTGCTCGGAAACAAACCAAAGGCGCCAAGCCCGGGCCACGACACAGCTCCTCCAGCGCCCAGGTTTTACAAGACACGCTTCGTTCAGGGGCGCAGCCCGCTTTCCCGGTCCATGAGAGGATGCATGGCGAGGATGAAAAACTTATCTGATTCCGCAGCTTTTGGTGCTATTATCCCGGCGGGAAGGAATCTTGCTTTTCGCAGCCCGGCAACTCTGGCTCCGCTAAAATCCGGTCTTGGTGTGCTCTTACGGTTTCTCCTTGTTGCTGTAATTTCAGCCATGAAAACAGGTGAGATGGGTCTGCAACAGTTTTATTATTTACATGTATATGTATATAAATCCTTTACGTGCGGACGTTGCAATACGATGCCGTGCCTTGCCCTTCGTATGTTTATACTCTCGCTGCTAGGGAACTTGCGGTGCTAACACACTTCTGAGTCGGAACATCGGCAGACTTCTTGGCGGTGTTTTCTCCGGCAAGAAACCTTCTCGGGCCAGCTGCGGCGACTTGTGTTTGCTGGCGGACTCGAAAAGCGAAACAAGGCGCAACACTTGTCGCAGCTCACTTAAATCGTTGGCGTGCTCGGAAACAAACCAAAGGCGCAACTCAGCCGCGAGTTGGCTCCTTCGGCGCACAAGTTTCTCATCGAAGGGCATCTTCACGGCAAGGCTTGCTCGTTACACCCTCTACTTTACACCCTTTGTGCGCTTTTACCCTCGCTTCTAGAAACTTGCGGCAAGGGGCCCTTGCATGCGCCGAGTGCTGAACTCGAAGTAACCTCTTGGCCAGGTCTTACCGGCAAGCAACCTTGCATGACTAGTCATAGCGCACTTAGCTTGCTGGCCGGACTCGAAAAGCGAAACAAAGGCGCGACACTTGTCGCAGCTCACTTAATCGTTGGCGTGCTCAAAAACAAGATAAAGTGCGGCTATCCACGGGTAGGTTCCTCCGCGCACAGGTATTGCATACAAAGGACGAATGCACGAGGAACGTAACATAAAAAAGCATGGAACTAAGGAGTGCTTTGCACAAAAGCTCGGACGACTTAGCTTTTCTATTTCCATCAATCCGTCGAGGCCGTACTCCTCCCCCGATCCTTCCCCCTTGTATGTTCTCGTCCTTACGCTTTCGGGGAACCTGCCGGCGCAAACACACTTGCTGAGTGCGGAACATCAGCAGCCCGCTGGCGGTGTTGCCTCGGCGAGGAAGAACTTGTCGGGCTAGTTGCGGTAGCGCCTTCATCGTTAAGCGGACTCGAAGCGGATCGGTATAACTTAGCCACGATTCGACCCCAATGCACAGGTTCTCCATACAAAGTGCGAATTTTCGGGAATATAACTCAAAAGTTTGGCTGGCTGCTTTCTTTGCCCTCTTGGCGGTGGAGCTCGATGCACGTCCTCGGCGGCGCAGCACTCGGAGAGGTGCGCTTGCGGAGCGAGCACGAGCTGTTCTGCCGGGCTTAGTCTTTGGCTGGTCTGTCTTTGTTTCCTCGCACTTGCGGTGGAGCTCGATGGGGCGTCCTCGGCGGCAGCGCAGCACTCGAAGAGAGTGCGGTTGCGGAGTGGGCCGAGAGCACTTGCGGCGGTTGGACTTCGTCTTCTTCCCCGGGAGCTTCGGCGGCAAGTGTATTCTTGTCGGCCGCAGCTGCCGCATCGGTAGATCTTGTCGGCGCGGACAAGCGCATCCTTCTTGTCGCCGTGGGCGGTGATGGCGGCTTATCGGCCCGGCATCTTGAGTGCGTTGTAAGCATAATGGGAAGCTGCCATGAACTTGGCGAGGGCAGGGCGGCCGAGTATTCCATTGTATGCAGCGGAATATCGGCAGCGTCGAAAGTGATCGCTTCGATCCTGAAATTGAGCTCCCGCCAAAGGTCACCGGCGAGTGATCTTTCCTTGGGCTTACTCCGTCCGGGTTGATTCCTTGGAAAGAACCGGTCTCTTGAGCTTCGCCATCTGGAATTTGGAGTTTCTTGATCACGGCAGAGAGATCAAGTTCAGCCCGGCCCGCCGTCAACCAACATTTGGTGACTTTGAGGTTCGGATGGTGGGCGAGACCAGCATCGGCACGCACCCGACGCGGTGGTGCGGTCGGGGTGATCCTCAAGATCAAAAATGATGGGCGTCTGGACCATTTGAGAACTGCTTGGCGACTCCACGGCGGCTCGCTGCATTCACCTCACGCACCTTTGCTTTAGGCTGGCGGTGGGAGGTGTCTGAAGGCGCCACCGTCGGCCGCCTGAGGACCTCCGTGGCCTACGGAACTCCTGCTCGCTGTCATCCTCATCCTCCATGTCTTCGTCGTCGTCTTCTTCATCCTTGTCGCGGCCGGGAAGTCGATCACCTTGCCGCTGCTTGCGCCTTGCTGGCGTCCTCCCGGCCATTGAGCGGCGCTTCTTGCTCGGTTCTCCTCCACCACCTTGGGCTTTCTCCTTGTCGCGCCCTCGTATTCAGCTTTTTGCTGCTCGGCGAGATACTCGGCGCTTGCGATTGTGGAGATCGTGGCCCTTAGTGCGGTGGATTTTGCGATGTGCTTGTCGAAGCCGTCCTGCTTGTCGGCTGCGCTTCTGAGGCAGAGCTCCTTGCGAAGCCGCCTGCCGGTGTTTGCTTGGCGAGAGCCTCCTTGCGGACTTCTCGGCGGCAAGCACCTCTTCTTGTTCTTCTTTTGGTTGTTCCGCCGTCTCTTCTTTGCGGGCGGTGTCGTCATTGTCGCTTTCTCTGCGCCGACATCCTCCCGGGAGTCTCCTCCCCTCTTCAGCGTCGCCTTATCAACCGAGCATAGAGCTCGTGACATCTCGAATCTTGGTCGCCGCCATCTCTTCACGCATGCGGCGGATTACGCCGTTCGGTGGAGCAGCGGCGATAACCGCGGCGGGGTGGACATCGAGGATGTTGTCTTTGCACACGGTGAAGCGTTGGATATAGTTGCGCGAGGATTCTCCTTCCTTACAGGCCAAAATGTGGAGATCGCTCTCCGGCCGTGGGGTTTGTGGCCGCCCGGTGAAAGCGCCGACAAAGCGATGGCAAAGTCTGCCCAGAAGAAATGGAGCCTTCCGGCAAGTGCATAAGCCAGAGCGAGCGTTCGGCTTAAGCCTGGCGGGAAATGGTTGCCGAAATCTTCTCGTCGCGCCCGGCAGCTGCACGCGATGGTGTAGACATTGAGGAATTCGAGGTGCGTCTTGCCATCGTACTTCTCGGTCGTCGGGCTTGAAATTCTTCATGCTGGAGCCCTTTGGGCGTGCCGCGGCTCGCGGGTGAGCGCAGGGCAGCTGCAGCGTCTGACAAGTCGCTGGTTCACCGGTAGCGCCGCGCGTCGACAATGTTCCCAGCTCTCTGGTCTGATTGCCGCCGAGCTCGGCGGCGCTCGATGTGGTCGAGTGTCTTCTTATGCGCGGTCGTCGAGGACTGGCGTTGATCCGGCGAGCCCGCGGATCCGGCGATGCCGTGGAGCCGTCGCCGGCGTTGTTCAGCGAGGTGGCGTCTTTCGCTGCGGCGGGGGTGTCACGGTGGTTGCACCCGGCGGTCTTGTCGCCGTCGGCCCTCGTCTTCTCGGCTTATCGCGGCCATGAAATCGCCGGCTCTTGTGAAAAGTCGTTGTTGTCGGCGTCGAGCTCTGGATGGTAGCCCTCGATCTTGACCTTGTCGCTTGTTGGAGGAAATCGAAAGCGATTCGCCCTCGCGGCGCTTGCGGAGTGGAGAGCGAAGCGGCGGCGCGAGGCGCGGATATGCTCGGACTCTAACAGCGTTAGAAGGCGAGGTCCTGCCGGCGCCGCCGCTTTGCTTGTGTCGGGCGGTGGTCGGAGCATCCGCGAGCCTCGGTGTGTCCTTGCCCCGGCGGATACCACCTCCGTGATGCGGCGCTGCTGGGTTGTCGTGTCTTTGAGATGGACGCGGCAGCGTCCACGGAGACCGGCGCAGCCATCCGTCTTGTCCTTGGATCTGGTGGCGCCGCGAGTGTCCTCGCCCGGCGACCACCCTTCCGACAGCGTCTTCTCCGCCCACCGTTGGCTCGGTAGTGGCGGATGAGGCCTAGCCGAACTACAACCTGAAGCCTTCTTCTTGAGGGCCATGGCGTAGTTGTTGTGAAGCTGCTGATGAAACTAGAGAGGTTGATGAAGAAGCGCGCATGTGAACGCCGGATCAGGTCGGACAACCTCGGCGCCCTACTGGCGCCAAAGATGCGGGGGAGCGCCGCCCACGAACACCTATGGGGCGGGCCCTTATGCATCTTGATGCGAGGCGGAGGAGCCTGAAGCGGATCGTAGCGAGCACGCAGGCGGTTTTACCGAGGTTAAGACGCGGTGGGCGCGTAAACCCTACTCTGCCTTGGTTGTATTGAGCTCGGGAGCTTGAAGAGCTCGATTAGCTACACCGGCGAGAGTTGCAAAGGTTTGAACCCCACCAGCGAACCCCTCCACGTTGTGCATGGGCCTCCTTTTATAGTGCAAGGGGTCACCGGCGGTGGCAGCGTGGAGAAAGGGTAAAAATGTAAAGAGGTGGTAGTTGGAATAGTCTTGAGGAGCAGTGAAGCTACGGTCGTGAGCAGTGGTGGCTACCTACTTTGTGATGGGGACAAGGGCATTTAATGCCCGTCATTGTCGACCCAAAAGCTCCGCCCTTGTGTCTCCGTCGCCCGCGGCGATGGATTCACCACCGTGAAGTGCCACCGTGTCCCCAGGCTGCCTGACCATCCGCCACACGTCCTGGAAGGCCCAGGCGTGGCGTGGGCTGATGAGCTGGGCCGCGGGCACCTGCGCAACTCTCCGGCAAGCACCTTGCAGGGGTCTTGATCTTCCGGGCAGGGAGCTTGCCGGGCTCTGTAACTGTCGCTCCGGGCCCTTGCCGCATATAAGCGCCGAGTGTGTCTTCTATGATGTAATCTTCTAGTCTTCTGGCGAGCTCCTCTTGCCGGGCCTTGCGTGAGTGAGGTAACCTTGAGCACAGAGCGGCCTTCCGGCAAGCTCCGCTTGCCGGGTCTCAATCTTCTGTCTTGTATACTTTGTCTCTGAATGGCTTGACATGGAGCAGGAAGGTCCTCGGCGAGCACGTGGTAAACCCTGCCGCGGGAAGCTGCAACCGCCCGTGCACAAGTTGGGGTACTGAGGTAGCTCTACCTTAGTACACCGACATTTTTGTTGCCAAATCAAGATAGAGACACACTTCAAATAATATTTCTTCAAGACAAAGCAAAATAGACAAAATATAAGTGTGGGAAACTATAGAGCAATAACAACACTTGTAATGTGCATGACATGAGAACATAACTGTTTATTCAATTCAAACTAAAATCAACATAGAGCAGGTTACAACAGCAAACCAGTTAAAGAAACAGGTTTAACATACCTTTTGCGCCATTGGAGTTTCAATTCCATCCTTCAAATTTTAAAATAGTTGGTATGAGTAAATACAGTAATGCAAGAGCAAAGGAGTATGAACCATAGCTACAGAACCTGACCTGAGAACAAATCTTCTTCTCCTTTAAGCGTTGAGTTGGGATTCGTTTTAGTGGTCCTCGCGCTTTGGGCACTGCATTTCCCTTACTAACTGCTCGTGTTTGGGTGCTTCGTGGTGGAGACGGTGCTGTGTCAACTGGAACTGGGTTACTATCTTCCGGGGTTGGGGTTAGAAGGGGTGTAGCTATTTCTCTGTCCAACTGGGTTGGGGTACAATCTGCGAGAGTCTGGGTTATAAGTGGTGGATCTGGTCCTTGGGAAAGTACAACCATGGTTCTATCTGCATCAACTGGTAGCGCTATCTTTTTTGAAGACCATGTTGTTACTCCCTTAGATACTTCCATCACCCTCTCCAATTCAAATGGCTGATAGACAAGAAGAGTAATTGAAAGTATAGACATTGTATGATATAAAGGTGCAATTGATAGTGGGGAATAAAAGAGGGCATGAAATAATTCACATTTATGTTGTCTAACCAAACAGGATAGCATGACACAATTTCACATATATGATGGCTAACTAAACAGGATAGCATGACACAATTTCACATTATGATGGCTAACTAAAAAAGATGGAAAGACATAGTTCAAAATATGATGACTATGTAAACAGGATGACATGATATAACTATATAATGCGTTTATTAAATAGGTTGGCATGCCATAATTCACATACATTCATGGATAGAATGCCATAATTCAAAATATGATGACTGTAAACACTAAACAGGATGAGATGATATAACTATATGATGTGTTTATTAAATGGTTTTCCATGCCATAATTTAGATAGATGATGTCTATGCACTATGTAAACATGATGGCATGATATAATTCAAATATATGATTTATATAGTAAGCAGGTAAGTAGATGGCAATCCCTATATGATGTAAAAACTAAGCAATGCAAGACAACATGCATGACATGGGTAATATAACCCTGCCAAGTTTGCGCATAGACCTCAGGGGGAAATAGGACTGGTCATCAATCTCTGAATCCTCCTCTGAGGAGCTCTGTGTAACTAGCAAGATGTCTGCTTCAGCAGGTAGCATTGTCTGCTCTAAATACGTTGTTTTCACTCCAGATACTTCCATCACCGCTTCAAATGGTTGATGCATAGTAAGAGTAGTTGAATATACAAACTGTCAGGACCCCGACTCAATGCCACATCGATCTAGCATGTAACACCTCATATCACTTTGCGGCTTCACGCATGGTATCCCACGGGTGTCGCCTTACCTTTGCCCGGGACCATTTGCGCCTTTTGGCAAACGTATATGATAGTGTCGCTAGCATCCATACGATAAGGAGCCCGGGCTGACATGTCTAATCGTAAACCCAAAGTGGCACAAACTTACAAGGACAGGCATCCATGACCCAGCATCGAGCGTGTCGGTCATCGGTGAGTGGATCGTGTGTAGCACTGGCTAGCGAGGACTCCGGTGAACGGGCTGTAGGTGGCTAACATGACTCGGTATTCATCGCGTGACATTTCCCGAAGCGACGGACCACGAGAGCGAAGAAGGACACATGCCGGCCATCCTAAGTGTTACGGAAGCGGTAGCAAGCTACCATGGCTCGATGGAAGCACTAGGAGACATTTCGATGGCGAGGCTACTAAGGATAAACAACTAGATAGTCGGATCCACACATACCAAGCATTTCAATAACATACACACAATATGCTCGGTATGTGCAAATACAACATGGCATCACAACATGACTCTAAAACTCAAGTATTTTGTTCAGCAGGCTCAGAGGTGAGATATTACAAACATGGGTCTCACGACCCAACATTGAGCATACAACTCAGCGCACATGTGGAAGCTTAACATGTCCGAGTGGAACAACTACAAATGAAAAAGGGTGAGAAGCGACTAACTACCGAGATCTGCCGAGGGCACAAGATCGTAGCTGAGGTAACAAGCTAAATGTCGAAGTCCATGCGGAACTACTAGTGAGACTGAAGTCTCTCTGCAAAAACATAAAACAGGCAAACGTGAGTACAAATGTACCCACCAAGACTTACATCAGAACTAACTACATATGCATCATTATCGACAAAGGGGATGGTGGGGTTTAACTGTAGCAAGCCAGCTTTGACTCAGTGGCTATCCTAAACTACGACTGCAAGTAACTCTTTGTGGTGGCGCACACGAGTCTAAATATTCACCATATCAATACACCACTATGGATCCGCTCCCGTCTCCCTACGAGAATTCCATCCATAGCACTCACGCTTATCTTGCGTATTTTAGAGTATCCACTTTCACTTGTCTATGAACTGTACAGGCAACCCAGAAGTCCTTTACCGCGGACACGGCTATTGAATAGATCATATTAACCTGCGAGGGTGTACTTCTTCACACATGCTCTCGCCACTTACGCCATGTACACCTCGTGTATCTCGGCAATCTTCAAGCGGAAGCTTTGGCGAGAGTCGGCCACGACGACTAACCACACAAGTCTCTTGTCCAGGTTTATCGCCTATTAAGTGTTCCATCCATAAGGAGATCCGGCGGGGTGTCGCTCACGGCCCCAAGCGATGTGTCTGAGGTTCCCAAGCCCACCATCCAGGGGCCAATTGGTACACAGACCCCTTGTGCCTAGTCTGTTCCAAGCCCACCTGTACCGGGTGCCACTTGGTAGACTACAAACACTACCTACAAACACCAGAAACTAGTTGCAACTCCTGGACAGAGATCATGTTGATTAATAAGGCGAGAGGCGCCGAGTTACCGGAACCCAATGTGTGGTAGTAGCTGTTAATGGATCACAAACACAGAACTCAGTTCCTGAGGACGGCTGCAATGAGACAACCCACCATGTTCTCCTACATGGCCTCTCACCGCTACCTTTACCAAATCGTGTTCAAACACTTAGCTCTCAACAGTAGGACATGTTTACACACCTCCGATTCATTCCTGATGAATCAGACTTGACTCAACTCTAAGCAATAGCAGGCATGAAAACAAGCATGAATGAGTAGGCACAATAGGGCTCAAACAACTCCTACTCATGCTAGTGGGTTTCATCTATTTACTATGGCAATGACAGGTCATGCAGAGGAAAGGGGTTCAACTACCGCTGCAAGTAACAGTTGTATTGTTGTTGTCCTAATGCAGTAAAAGAGAGCGAGGCGAGAGAGTGGGATTATGTCGGAATGAACAAGGGGATTTGCTTGCACAGCACCGAAGATAGCATAGTTCTTCATTGGTGTCATTGATCACATCGTCGAAACGCGTCTATCGAGAGGGGGCAATTACCGGCAACTAAGAAAGAAACACAATCAATGCAATGCAGAATATGATGCATGCTCATGACGTGGCAATATGAGTGTGTTGGCCTAGTGCAACTACAACCAGATGGATTTGGGTCATTTTGAACCAAAGGTTCAATCCCATACTAAAATTATGAATTTAAATAGTGCATTATCATGTTTCGATATAAACAGCCGGTTTAAGTTGCTTTGTCATGCATGAAACTAGTGCAGATGGATAGATTGGATTTTTCTGATCATTTTTCATATATAACTTATTTCATTTGGAGCTACGGTTGAATTTCTATGATTTTTAGAAGTTTATACTATTTTCTGGAATTTCCTAAAAATAATAAATCCAGAAAATGATTTATGGCGTCAGCACTACGTTACTGTGACGTCAGCAGGTCAACAGGCCAGTCCAGGTGTCGTGGGAACGAACACCTATGGGGCCGGAGCCCCTTCGGTCGGCGGGCGGAGATCGCCTGAAGAAGCGGATCGGCGAAGCGCCTGGCGATTTACCAAGCCGGAGCTCTCCGGAGAAAATACTCCTCTTGTTGCTTTGTGGTTTGTTTTGTGTTCTTGCTCGAGGCGCTGAATGCTACTGACCGGCGTGAGTGTTTTACGGCGAATCCTTGAACCTCCCTCGTTAGCATGGGCCTCCTTTTATATGCTCAAGGGGTCACGATAGGTGGCAATGTAAGCGAGGCAAAAATGGAAAAGGAGTTGTGGTTGGTACAACTACGAGCGATCTATCCTACCTAACCACGGCGGGGGGACAAGGGCATTAAATGCCCGTCTATGTCACCAAACAGTGCGAGAAAAGGGACCATCGAGGCGCCACCGCTTGCCCACGATGGCAATCTTGTCGGCGCCGCTTGCCACCTCGCACGGCGGCTGCCTGACCTCTTGCCACGCAGCGCTGGAGAGGTCCCATGGCAACACGTTGGCGGATCTTATTGGGCGTGGAGTGCAGTGGTGGCTTGCGCGGCAGCGCCTTGCTGCGATCGTTGTCTTGTCGCATCCGGAAGCTTGTCGCTCGGCCCTTGCGGGGGCGTGGGCGTCGCGGACAAGTTCCTTGAGATGCCTTGGTTGGCCTTCGGCAAGCTCCTCTTACGGGGCCTTGTCTCCTGACTTAAATACTTTGTTCTTGAATGTCTCCAAAGGAACCACGGAGGACCTTGGCGGTCGCCCGGCAAGCCTTGCCGCGGGGTGCTGCGACTGCCCGTGCACAAGTTCGGGATACTAGGGTACCCTACTCTAGTACACCGATAGGAGCCCGGGCCTAGGCCACACACGGTGTCGAGCGCTGTTGGGCGAGGCCCAAAACAGAGAACGCGGGCATCGCGGCACAGGGGCCACGCCGTATCTTACTCCGTATCCACCGCGCCCTTCCCTAACGGCCGCGCGTTGAATGCGGCGTCGTGGGAGAGATCGTGGGTGGTTCTTTATTCGGAAGCAGAGCGTCGCCCCTCCCTCTTTATAGCGAGAAGCAGGCGAGTTCCCCATCTCGCCGATTCTTTGTCCCAATCTCAGAAATTCTCCGCCGCTCCCCCCTTGTTCCAAAGCCGAAAGAGAGCAGCGCTCCGCTCCCCATCGCCACCGGCGCCACCAACGCCGTCGATCCCCACCACCTCCGCCATGGCTCCGAAAGGCGGGAAGGCCGTGAAGTCGGCGGCGCTCTTGACTCGGCTGCGAAAGGTGGGCAACTTCCCCGAGCTGCGCCCGAAGGGCTGAGGAGTGGTACTACCTCTTCGGTCAGCGGAGGCGGCGCATCCGGCGCGAAGGTACTCTCCGCTGCCGCTTCGGAACAGGCTCCGAATGGATACCCTTTCTTCGCGCTGTTCTTCTACTGCGGGCTCTGCCCGCCCTTCTCTGAATTCTTTTGCGATATCATGAACACCTATGGGCTCCACCTCCTTGATTTCATCCCAAATGTTGTTCTGACCATGGCAGTTTTCGCGCATCTCTGCGAAAACTTTGTCGGAGTCCACCCAAACGTAGCCCTTTTTCGCCACTTCTTTATGCCCCGAGTTGAGAGAGGAGAACCTCTATCCGGCGGAATCGCCTGGATCTCGAGCGGCAAGAAGGAAGCTTATCTAGAGGGAGCTCTGCGGCAAATGGGAGGAATGGAGAGCGAGAATGGTGTTGGATCGTCGAGAGAACCGCAGCCATTCCACTTGCGCGTAAGCCCGGTAGTCTTGGCGACAGCGATTGGAGCAACTTGGTGCGGAATCGATCGGTGAAGATTGCCGTCACCGGATCCTGCGCCTCGGGCTTGCGGACTTCTTGTATGGCGCCGTTAGGCGCAGATTTTCTTCGCCGCCGCGCATCGCCCCCTGCAAGAGGAGAGACCGCTGGGAGTTTGGGGGCCAGCCCGGACATCATGAAACTGCGCCGGGCCTCAACTTCAACTTCAGCATCCTAGAGCTGGGCCGCGATGCTCAAGGAGCTGTTCAAGCACGACCCTCGGCATCCCGAATGGTTCGGGCTGCCGCGAGGCGTCGTCCCCGCTGTGCAACAATTCCTCGCTTCGACCGCATCCGTGCAATGATGCGCGGTCGATTTGCATGGAATCGTTCCAACAGCAGAAGCCCGCGACGGCGTCGTGCAAATGTTCTTCGATGGCTTGGTGGAGGTGGCGATCCGCTCCGGCGAACGAAGAGCCTCACCGCGACACCAGAAGCGGAGATCGCGGCGCATCACCACTAGAGGCGGAAGAAGCGGCGGCACCGCTACCATGGCGGTTGGATTCACCGTGGAGGCGAGAGGCAGCTGGCGGCAAGCCTTGCCCGATCGGGATGAGCTTGCGGAGATTTCGGCGAGGTGCGGCGGCCCTCCATCTCAAGCAGGTTGCCTGGCGAGCCCCAGCGCAGCCAGAAGGCGTCTCCGGGGCGGGGGCGTGGCGAGGCGGCGAGCAGGTCAGCAAGCCGCCCGCGCGCGCGACACACTCCGCCCGCGACAAGCCTTGTTGCAGGGAGCGTCTCACGCCGCTGCGGCGGCTGGGCGAGTCCTCCCGGACCGCCGCCGATCTGCCACTGCCCCGCCAAGCGGTCAAGAGCCTACTCCTCCGTCTCGTCGCGCGAAAGAGGGCGGACTTGACCTCTCCGCACTCAGCTCCGGCGAGGAAGAAGAAAGTAAGATTCTTTCTTTGTATTTGTAGTTCTTCAATTCTTGCAGTTTTGTCTTGCATCGATTTGCTTTACTCTGAACTTATTCCTTATTAGGACCACGGCGGAAGGCGGCGAAGAGCCAAGGCTCGGTGATTGTCATCGAGCAGAGCCCACCACGGCGGCAGGGCGCCGCCCGAGACCACCTTGCGGACCGGCAATCATTCCCCAAAAGCAGCCCAGCGTAAGTGTCATTTACTTCTGTTGTTGGGCGTGCATGGGTGCTCTTTATTCTTGATATCTGTCTATTGGTTTGTGTAGGAGCGAGAACAGCATCACCGAGAGCAACCGGAAGCCGCCCCCGAGATGCTATCTGTTTCAACTACGCCGCCAAGGGAGGATTCCCCGGCCAGGGAGCGTTCTCCGGCAAGGGAGAAGTCTCCGACAAGGGACAGTTCTCCGGCAAGGGACGGTTCCAGCGACCCCCCGGTGGTGGAGCCCATGACTGCAGAGCCCAGCCCAGGTAATCCTCTTGCTTGAAAACTTCCCTTGGGTTCTTCTTCTGGTTTTCTTTTTGGATATTTGCTTGACTTTTCTCCCTCTTCCGGCCTTCAGATCCACCTTCCACAGAGTCGATGGAGACCGAGGCCACCGGCAAGGAAGCGTGTGCGCTTGACACCGGCCGCTGCCACCGAAGAAGGCTGGCGCTGATGAGGCCCGGTGAAGGCGCCAAAGGTGCCTCAGCGGGGCTGGCGAGGATCTGGCGTCGCCCAGCGACCACGAGGCCGTGGGGCGCAAGCGCTCGCCGACCGCCGATCCCTCCACCCTTTGCCCGCGCCGAGCTCGAAGAGCCCCAGCCCAGCGCCTATTTGAAGGCAGCGATGGCGTTTTCATCAAGCTCCCACAGG
Source organism: Aegilops speltoides (assembly GCA_021437245.1). Classification (NCBI taxonomy): domain Eukaryota; kingdom Viridiplantae; phylum Streptophyta; class Magnoliopsida; order Poales; family Poaceae; genus Aegilops; species Aegilops speltoides. The sequence goes on from CM038144.1 coordinate 203,249,706, forward strand.
CGTCAAGCTCGGGCGCGGTCGAAGAAGTCTTTGTGAAGAAGTGCTACGCCTCCGCTGGCTGGCGCTGGTTGGCCGAAAGCGCGGCGGCGAGCTGAGGAGAACAGCTGCAGCGGAGGCTCTGTCACTCTACGCGCCCGACAAGCCAAGGTGGAATCCGGGAAGCGCTTATCGCCATGGCGGGAGTGGATATTGAAGCATCGCGAACAGCTCGGTCATAACCAGGAAGCCCTCCGGTCCATTGCGAAGGCGAGCGCAGCTTCGTCGAAGCGAAAGTCTTCCTTCTCGAGAAGGCTTGGTGAAAACAACAGCTGACTTGCCGCCGAGGCTGTTCAGCGGGAAGGTGAGTTAGCGCAGCGGAAGGTCAATCTGGACAGCCACGAGGAGGGCTTGCAGCGTGAGAAACATTTGGCGGGGCTCTCAAGAAGCGAAGGATCTTGCCGTGTTCTGCGAGGCCGCCAAGAAGGCTGGAGGCGAAGGTGGGCGCAGCTAGAGGCCGATCTCAAGGCGGGGATGAAGAGCTTGCAGCGCCGGCGTGAGTCGAGAAGGACGCCCATGCTCATGGCGAGCTGCAGGTCGTCTCGTCAAGAAGGCAGAGGCTGGCGCCGCCAAGGACTCAAGCTGATCTTGAGTTGAAGCTGGCTACTTTGGTGAGACCTTGGACAGCGCCAAGGAGGCAGGAGGTGGCCTTGAAGGAGAGATCAATGCCAATGAAGCGCTGGCAGCGAGGGCGCCCGAAACCTAGAACACTTTTAGGAGGCGGTGGAACTACAGGACGGAAGGTCTCGTAAATATCGCCCTTGATCATCGGCGAGGTGGCGCCAACTAGGGATGGAGTACTTCGGGTATTCCTCCGATGAAAACCTCAAGCCCAGCGCCAAGCTCACTTTGTTCTTCAAGGGCGTGGCGACGGCCCTCCAGCAACTCCAGGAAAGGATCCCAAAGCAGCTGGCCGACGAGTCGCGCACAATCTGCGCGAGAGTTCTTCAAAAGGTGTTGGTGAAGGTGGCCTTCCGCAACCCAGGCCTCAACCTCACCAATGTCCTCAAGAAGCTGCCCCCGGATGCTGATCTGGAAGAGCTCAAGGCCCCTTTCGAACCCATTGTGGACAAGGTGAATGAATTCAAGAGAGTTAACGGCGATCGCGTAGATTAGGACACCTGTTTTCTCCTTTTCTTGCCGCTGCTAGTCATGTTACAAGAACAATCTATTAGAGCTGCGACAAGTTATCTTGTAATATAACTTTTATTTTGGGTATCGATTGCTATGTTATTTCCTTTACTTGATTCCTTCCTTTGTATGTTTTTGCCCTACGCTTTTAGGGAACTTGTCGGTGCGGGCACCTTTGCGGAAAGTTAGCAGCCTGCTGGCGGTGCCGCTACTGACCGACAAGAACCTTGTCGCAACTAGTCGTAGCACACTTAAGTTGTTGAGCGGACTCGAAACAAAGTAAGGGTGCAACTAGCTACGAGTTGGTTCCTCCACGCACAGGTTTTCCATACAAAGCACGGTTGTTTGAGGAAGATAACTTAAAAAAATTTAAAACTTTGCTCAAACTTTGGCAACATAGCTTTTCTGTCGTTTGCTTCCCGGTAAGGTGAAACTTTCTTGAACGACGCCTGGTCCACACCATTATCTTCTCCTTCCCCCCTCCCCCCCCCCCGGCAAACTTGTGGGCGGGGGAAACTTCCTTTCTTTGAGAAAGAGAAAGAAGAGAAAATAAAGATATGGAGCCTTACGGCTCGTTATTGCTACTGGGGGTAGGTCTTTGCACAAAATGTCGGATAACAGATGCAAAAATAGAAAGCATGAAATTGACAAGATGTGCGGAGCACATGAACTTTATTATGCAGGGTCTGCGCCCGGCTTTGTACAAGGATTACATGCAACAGCGGCAAGACTTGTACAAAAGGTGGTTGCGGGCAGGTTCAACAACCGCGCCTTCTGGTAAAACTTACGAAGATGCTCAATGTTCGAGGAGTTGCTCACGGTGCCATCTTGGTCTCAAAGCGGACAGCGCCCGAGGCCTAGTACTTCGTTTCACCCAGTAAGGCCTTCCCACTTGGCGTCAACTTGTTGGAATTCTTGGCGGACTGAGCAGCGCCGAAGAATAAGGTCGCCTTCCTCGTAACCGGCATTAACTGCGGCTATGGTAGCGGCGCAAAGCTTCTGGTATCGAAGCTTCGTCAACAACTGGCGGTCTTCCTCAAGGAAGCAGTAGCGTCATCTTGTCATAGCTGCTCTTGCTCAAACTCATCATAAGCGAGCACTCGAAGCGACCCGTATCTGAGTTCCATCACGAAGAACTGCCTCTGCTCCATAGACTAGAAGCGAAAGGTGTCACGGCGGGGCTCGATTTGGCGTCGTCTGATCGACCAAAGAACCACCGATAGCTCCTCAATCGGTTCTTTCCAAACTTGCGCGCTTTGCCGAAAGTCTGGTCTTGAGCCGCAACACTTCAGCATTGCCCTCTCCGGCGGCCGTTGCTTCTCGGATGAGCAAGCGAGCGAAGCGAACCTTAGCGCCAAGATCTTGGGCGTATTGCATGAAGGTGCGGCTCGTGAACTGCATGTCGTTGTCGGTGATGATCTGTTAGGGATCGAAGCGACAAACAATCGACTGAAGAACTTAGCTGCTTGTTGTCTTTGTCACCTTCCTCCTTGCTTCCACTTCCGGCCACTTTGTGAACTTGTCGATCATAGCGTACAAGTACTCAAAGCCCCGACAACTTCGGGAAAGGGGCGAGGATGTCGAACCCAGAGACGAAAATGGCGGGATAAAGGGATCGTGCGGAGGAGAGCTTGAGCTGGCTGGTGTATCTGCCCAGGATGGAAATGGCACGCTTCACACTTGGTTACTTGTGCGTTGCATCACGGAGGCTGTCGGCCAAAAACCTTCCGGGCAGCTTTGCGGCAAGTGCTCTTCTTGCCAATGTGGTGACCACATACGCCTCCATGTATCTCCGCCAACAGCTTTTGTCCATCTTCCCGGTGAATACACTTCAATTTCACACCATTGAGCCTTCTTTTGTACAGTGTGTTGTCGACAAACTGGTACATACTTGACTGCCGGGCTACTCTTTCCGCTTCTTGTTGCTCTTCGGGAAGTTCTCCTGTCTGAAGGAAACGGACAATTTGTTGTGCCCATGCTAGAGCCTGTGGCTCGACAACAAGGACTAAAGGCACATATGCTGCTGCGGGAACATCCGCTTCTCTGGCGAGAACCTGCGGATCGATCAGACTTGATGTTCCCGGCAAGCTTCTTGCGAACAAAACTTGTCGGGGCGTCGCTTCAGCGGAACAAACCCTAGGGCTTTGGGAAGCGGTTGCTCCTCGGCACCTGGTGTTGATCTTAGGGACCTTCTTGGCGGCGGCAGGGAGCTCTGCGGAAAATAGTCACCAGAAATCAACTTCCTCTTCTTGCTCTATCCGATTGATGTTGTTCACGGACGGTTGAGTCGGTTTGAGCACGAAAATCCCTGGTTCCTGGTAACAAGTGCAGCGCTTGCCAGCGAGCCATCGGCGATGTCGTTACAGGCTCTCGGAACATGTTCCATCATGAGGCCGTCAAAGTGCTCTTCTAACTTTCTCACCGTCGGCGTAGCTTCCATCAGCGGACTCGATAACTCTTATTCACTTGGCGGACGACAAGCTGCGAGTCACCACGACAATAAGCTTCTTGATCCCAAAGTGCGCTCACGATCACGAGACCGGCAAGCAAACCTTCATACTCTGCGGTATTGTTTGTTGCTTGCTCCTTGGGAAAGTGCATCGGACTACGTGCTTGAGGTGCTCTCCGGTGGGTGCGACAAATGCTACGCCCGCACGGCGCATGAAGCGAAGGCACCATCTAAGTACATCGACCACTCTTTGCTTCGCTTCCTTGCGGGGATGCTCGTCTCGGAATTTCTTCATCTGGTGTTGGCGTCCAATCTGCTATGAATTTTGCCAATGCGGCTCTGGATAGTTGAAGTGCTCTCAAACTTGAGGCCAAAGCTTGGCAGTTCGAGTGCCCACTCGACAATCACTGCTGTTGCTACGGATTACTGCGGTATCCTCTTGAGTGAGCAGTGACAAGCTGTGATCTCATGTGCTTGGAAGTAATGGCACGAGCTTTCTCGAGGCCATGAGAAGGCGAAAAGCAATTTACGCACACAGTATGACCTAGCCCTGCTGAAGGGGTGACAAAGTAAACCAGGCTGCACCATTTCTTCTGCACCTCCTCATGTGCTGCTGAGATCCATCCTTATCGGGACGAGCTTGCGGTGAAGCCCCCCAGCTTGTTTGGATGCACTGCCGTGGTCCTTGGCTCATCATCCGCCTCCCTCTCCGCTACTAACGCAGCACTAACCACTTGATTGGTTGCCGCTATATCAGCAACAACTTCTCTTGTGGCTTAGGTGCGACAAGTATTAGAGTGGAGGGCGAGTATCTCTTCAAGTCTTTTGCGCAGCCTCCGCTTCGAGTCCATTTCATTGGACCTGCCTTTTCAATATTTTGAAAAATGGCGAGGCCTTCAGCGAACTTAGAGATAAACTTCTTTGAGAGCGACAACATGGCGGCAAGCAACCGTACATCCTTGGGCCCGGTGCTTCAATCTGCTCAATGGCCTTGATCTTGTCGGGATTGGATTCAATTCCCGGTGAGACACTAAGAACCGAGAAGCTTGCGGAGGGACTCCAAACACACACTTCTCGGGGTTAAGCTTGAGGTTGATCTTGCGCAGATTTGCAAAGGTTTCATCTAAATCTTGAATCAGAGTTGCTTTGTCCTTGCTCTTGACCACTATGTCATCCATGTAGGCTTCCACATTTCTGTGCATTTGTGGCTCAAAAGCGTCATGGACTACTCTTGCAAATGTTGAACCAGCATTCTTCAAACCGAAAGGCATCCGTATGAAATAGTATGTGCCACATGGAGTGATGAATGCGGTTTTCTCCTCATCCTCTTCTGCCATGAAGATCTTATGGTATCCTGAGTATGCGTCAAGAAATGAAAGCAAGTCACATCCGGCCGTGGAGTCAACAATCTGGTCAATGCGTGGCAAGGGAAATGGGTCTTTGGGACAAGCTTTATTAACATCGGTAAAGTCGATACAAAGCCTCCATTTCCCGTTTGCCTTGCATACGACTACTGAGTTGGCCAGCCACGTGGGATGGAGCACTCCTCGACAAGGCCTGCTGCTTCCAACTTCTTGCTTTCTTCTGCGATGAATTCTTGGCGCTCCACTTCTTGCTTCGACCTTACCTTGGCGGGCGCGCGAGGACAAGCGGCAAGGTGGTGCTCGATTACTCACAGGAACACGGGGATGTCGGTGGCTGCCATGCAAACCGTCGACATTAGCCCCGGAAAGCAGCAATGGCGCTTTCTATTTAGGGTCGAGTGGCAGCGATGGTGTACCACGTATGCGTCCTCCTTAAGCGGACACCTTCTTGGTTTTGGCGGAGCTGCCTTCGTCTTCTTACACTTGCGGTGGAGCTCGATGGTGCGTCCTCGGCGGTGGCGCAGCACTCGAAGAGTGCGCTTGCGGAGTGGGCATCGAGAACTCTTGCGGACTTGGTCTTCTTCTTCCCCGGGAGCCGGCGGACAAGTGACTTGCGATCAGCTGCGGCTGCTGCTTCCCGGTAGATCTTGTCGGTGCAGATAAGAGCATCCTTCTTGTCGCCAGGGACAGAGATGACACTTATCGGATCGGGCATCTTTAGCATACTGTATGCATAATGAGAGGCTGCCATGAATTTGGCGAGCGCTGGACGGCCGAGTATCCCATTGTATGGCAATGGAAAATCAGCAACGTCAAAAGTGACCCTCTCAGTCCTGAAGTTCACCTCGCTGCCAAATGTCACGGCAGCGTGATCTTCCCCTTGACTTGCTCCTTCGGATTAATTCCTTGGAATGTGCGGTCTCTTGAGCTCGCTGATCGGGGATCTGGAGTTTACGGAGTACGCGGAGGAGATCAGGTTCAAGCGGCCCGCCGTCAACTAACATCTTAGTGACCTTGAGGTTGCGGATAGTTGGTGAGACCAACATCGGCAAGCACCCGACAACGATTATCGCGATCGGGGTGGTCCTCAATATCAAAAGGCGATAGGCGTCTTTGGACCATTCGAGAGGCTTGCGTGACTCGGCGAATTGGTTACGCGCATTGACTTCCCGCACCTTGTTTGAGCTGGCGGTGTGAGGTATCTGAGAGAAGCACCACCGTCAGCGCATAGGACCTCTGTGGCTTCTGGAACTCCTGCTCATCGGCCTCGTCATCATCCATATCTTCATCTTCGTCGTCATCTTCATCCTTGTCGCGGCGCGAGGAGGCTGTCTCCTTGCGGCTGCTTAGCCTTGCGAAGTCCTCCCGGCGGGGCGTTTCTTGCGGATCCTCCGATTACCTTCTTGGGCCTTCTCCTTGTCGCGTCGCTCGTACTCAGCTTTTTGCTGCTCGACAAGCTGCTTTCGACCTTCTTGCAGCTCACGGAGATCATGGCCCTTAGTGCGGTGGATCTTGCGATCTTGCTTGCGGAGCCGTCCTGCTTGTCGGCGCCGCCCGACCGGCTTCCTTGGCGCCACCTCCGTTGCGGACTGCTCAACGACTAGCACATCTTTGCCTTTCTTCTTCTGTTGTTCGCGCGGTTTTTCCTTGCAGGCGGCATCCTGTTGTCGAGATCCTCCTGCTCCTGTATTCTCTCCGGGGAGTTTCCTCCTTCCTCGGCATGTGCACACTTATCGGCGGGGCATATAGCTCATTAGCGTCTACGATCTTGCACATCGCCATCTCCTCCGCATCCTGCGATTCGCGCGCGTTACGATGGAACATGCTGATGACGCGGCGGTGGACATCCGGAGATATTCTTGTTTGTACTTGCTGAATCTCTGAATATACTTGCGAGGCTCTCCTTCATACGGGCGAGTAGATGAAGGTCGCTCTCTTGGCCATGAGGCTTGTGGCGCTGTAAAAGCGGCAAACAAACTGATAGCGCAGATCGCCATGAGGATATGGGTTGTCGGCAAGTGCATGAGCGAGGATCGACATTGGGCTTGAGCACTAGCGGGAAGTAGTTGGCAAGGATCTTGTCGTCGCGCCCCGACAGCTTGCACGCGATGGTGTAGATGCTAAGGAACTCCGATGGATGCAACCTGCCGTCGTACTTCTACGATGCGTCGGCAGAAATTCTTTGTCTGGGCCTTTGGACTTGCCGCAGCTCACGAGTGAGCGAGGCGACCTACGCGTCTGACAAGTCGCTGGTTCCCCAGGCACATGCATGTCGACAGCGGGCCCAACCGCTGGTCCGATTAGCGCCGCGCTTCCCTTGATGCTTGATGCGGTCTGGCGTCTTCTTCTTTGTCGTTCGTGAAGAACTTGGCGCTGATCGCGGCGAGCTCGTGGATCGACAGCGGTGGAGTTGGTGTCGAGGTTGACCGGCGAGTCGGCGATCTTGGCCGGGGTGGAGAGTGCAGTGGTTGCACCCCACGGTCTTATCGCCATCGGCTCGCGCTGGCAATCTTATCGCGGCTGTGATGCATTCGTTTGCCGTGGAGTGTCGCCGTTGGAGAAGGCGATGAGACTACGAATGGTGGCCCTCCATTCGCCGATCTTGTCGCCGTTGGAGGGTAATCCGGAAGCGATTGAGCTCGTGCCAAAGCTTCTTCGAAGTTTTGGGTGGCGGTGGCAAGCGGTGCGAGGCGGGATATGCTCGGACTTCTAACTATGTTAGAAGGGCGAGGATCCGTCGGCGACCGTGTCTTGCTCGTGCCGACATCTTTGGCGCGCATGCTGGTCTTGAGCATCCGAGATCCACCAGCTCGATCTTGGTCCAGCGAGCGTATGGTACGCGAGTACCATAGCGATGTCGGTCCGCGCCTCTGAGATGGGCACGGTGCATGTACGGAGGCTGAGGTTTGCGCAGCCTTGTCCTTGGACCTGGCAGCAGCGTGAGCTCCCTCGTCGACGCCCGTTCCTCCGCCGGCATCTACCCCACCACCAGTTTGCTCCGGTGGCGGTGGGATCGACATGGGCGGAGCAGCCACCTCAAAGCCTTCTTGACCGGTGGCATGTCGATGAAGATGATGAAGATCTAGCCAGCGTGAGCGGCGGATCGGGTTCACACAACCTCGGCGCCCCCTACTGGCGCGCCAAAGATGTCGTGGAGCGAACACATATGGGGCGGGCCCCTTCGGTCGGCGGGGCGGAGATCGCCTGAAGCGGATCGGCGTAGCGCCTGGCGATTTTACCCGGCCGGAGCTCTCGGAGATAATACTCCTACTACTGCTTTGTGGTTTGTATTGTGTTCTTGCTCGAGGGCTGAATGCTCTGATGCGGCGTGAGTGTTTTACGGCGAATCGCCGAACCTCCTCTCGTTGCACATGGGCCTCTATTATATGCTCAAGGGGTCACCGGCGGTGCTGCGTGGCGAGCAAAAATGGAAAAGAGTTGTGGTTGGTACAACTACGAGCGATGTATCCTACCTAACCACGGCGGGGGACAAGGGCATTAAATGCCCGTCGTGTATCCATAAGCAGTCTGCGAAAAAGGGACCGTCGAGGCGCCACGCTTACCACGATGGCAATCTTGTCGGCGCCGCTTGCCACCTCGCACCGTTGGCTGCACAGACCTCTTGCCACCTTGGCGCTGTAGAGTCCCATGGCGACCGTTGGCGGATCTTATTTGAGGCGTGGAGTGCTGAGTGGTGGCTTGCGCGACAAGCGCCTTACATGATCGTTGTCTTGTCGCGTCCGGAAGCTTGTCGCTCACCGTCCTTGCGGGACAGCGGTAGCGTCGGCAAGTTCCTTGAAGATGCCTTGGTTGGCCTTCCGGCAAGCTCCTCTTGCGGGGCCTTGTCTCCTGACTTAAATACTTTGTTCTTGAATGGCTCCAAAGGAACCACGGAGGACCTTAGCGGTGCCGGCAAGCCTTGCCATGAGTGCTTTGCTGTTGTCCGTGCACAAGTTCGGGATACTAGGATACCCCTACTCTAGTACACCGACACCAGATCAAACCTAACGTGTGGGGTCCACACATCTGTGACACAGCTAATTAACAGGGGTTATTGCTAACCTAATTAAAAGATTAGGGCTCCGGGGCCCACTGTCAGTGTCATAGGTGGGGGGGTTAGTGCTAACTAACTCCTGGCCGTTGGGGTCCACCTGCCAGGCTAGCGAGGTCGTCACCAGCGACCACGGGACACGGCGGAGTCGTATTCTGAGCCAAAGGCGGCTAAGAACCTTTGGGGCGTAGCCGGGCTCTCAGCGCATCGGGGAGGCGGCGTGAGGGCCTTGAGTGGTGGGCTTCGCGGGGCGGGCTCGAGGCGGCGAAGCACAGCTCGGGCGGGATGTGGCTGCGAGAACCTTTGTAAGAGGCAGCGGAGGGCCTCTCGGTCTCTGGCGTCACCGAAACGCGATGGCGTCTTGTGATAGCTCTTGGCGGAGTTACAGTCACAGTGGCGCCATGGGCGGTGGCGAGTGCTTTCGCGGGTTCAACGAGTAGCGGATTACGGCAGCATAAGCAAAAGGCGGAGAGAAGCGGATGGTGAGCTCACGTGGATCCCGTAGAGGTGGAATGCGAGTTAGGAAGGCTGAGCGGCGGCGACTTTGGCGGCGGCGATCAGCGGCACCGGCGAGGAGGGCGGCGTCGAGCGCTTTGTAGGGCATCGGCTTGCGTGAGTCATCATAGAAGTCGAGGGCGGCAGCAGGAGCTAATGGGCTCGTCGGAGGGCGGCGATGGCGGTGGTAGCAACAGCGTTGTCTGTGGCGAAGCGGCCTTCGAAGCGGTGAGAGAAGGCGAGGAGAGGATGGGAAGGAGCGAGAGAGTGTGAGAGAGAGTCTTGAGGCGTCTCGTGGCTCATCAAAAAAGGGCGTCGCGGTGAAAGCGAGGAGCTGGCAGGCGACCCAGCGCCACCGCCCTTGGCATGAGGAGGAGAGCAGCAGAGGAGGCTGCGGTGGCGGGCTGGGCCGGCTTTGGTGGGCTGCATAGGTAGGTGGCCAGGTAAGTGGCACAAGTAAGCGTTCTCTCTCTCTTTTCTAAATTGTTTACATTTTCTATTTTACGTAATTGTGTTTGGCTTTAATAAAAATGCGAGGCATTTCCAAAAATCATGAACTGCTCAATGTCCTTTGTTTGGAATATTTCCAACAACAAACATTTCAGTTTGTTATTATTTGAGCATTTAAAATATTATTTAGCAATTAAATGCCCAAATGCAAATAACATATGATTTAATTCAAAAATCCAGAATGGCCTAGAAAAATGTGCACCATTTTTGGGAGAGGTTCTAGACTAATCCAAAAATGATGAACTTTTTTGAAGGGCATTTGGGTTCATGAAATATTTTTATTTGAACCTAGTTGATTTGATCGGTGCTAGGGTTTGAGCAATCCCCATTTCAACTTTCAAAAAAATTAGACATGATGCAACAACCAAGCTAGTCCAAGTGCATAGCAAGGCTAGGGATGTGACAACTCACCCCACTAAACAAGAATCTCACCCGAGATTCAAGGCGTGAGTAAGAGAAGGGGGTCACAAAACTATCACAATCTTCATGATCCATTTGCCCTTCTTGAAGATGTTGACTCATTGCTTCAAGTCGATCTTGGCGTCTTTGCTTCGAGATCTTCATTCAACATGATGACAAGAAGAAAGGAAAACTCTAGAAGGATCGATCTCCTCGAAGATCGAACAACTTAGGCTCAACTCATGGATTGAGACATGGAAACATCTCTCAAGCTGAGACGGGCATAAAACTAGAATGATGGTGTAAGGCGGATGGCGAAAGTTCGATGGGTAGGCAACAATTCCACACTTAAGAAGGTGGTGAACCGTTGTCGGCGTGGCGAGGAGTTGGGTTGCTATGATACCATAACAGGGCACCTTAGGAAGGTGGCTCGTAGAAAATATCCTTAAGTGGCAAAAAAATTACCTTTGATTGAGAGATCATTGAAACTCTTTATACCAGCCTAAGGCAATTCTCGGCGATCATTTGGAGGGTTGGTAGAATGGCATACCAGTTAGAATGGATGATGTGGATTACCTTGTTGAAAACAACACAAGGGATGATTTTAATGGCGGGAAGCTCAGCGATGAGGAAGTGAGTCGGTGTTTGAAAAGTTATAGCATAACCAAGAAGCGAGAGCAATCGATTAGTGCCGATGATAACACCTAAGCGCTTGTGCGTGCTCTCAAAATTGAGCATTTCCATATTCATCAAGGTTTTAACAATATCCGTGTCAAGGGTCACAGCAACCTAGCGTACTACCATGATGAACAGCGATGGATGATGCAAAGCCAAAGGAAGATAACCTTCTCAGATTTCACCTTAGCGGGGCCAAGGGAACAAAATCTGGATGATCGACCTAGAGACATTTGGCACTCCGCTTCTAATCTTCTCCTTGATGTGCTAGCGTAACCCATTCATAGATATGGTTTGATATCTAGAACATCAAGTAAAAGGTCGGACTTCGGGAGCACAACAATCCGCAAGGAACAACTCTTTGGAATAAGTTCTCTGAGATCCTTATGGGGAGGTGGCCAACTTCCTCAAACAAGATACTACAATAATAGGTCTTCCGGTTGGGTGTGTTGGCCACGACATCCATTTTACCGCGTTACAGAGAGACCAATATTATTGTTCTTGGGACACGTTCCAACCATCATATCAGCCTGAGATTCAGATCTGGTTGATGTTAGAGTATTCCAGACTCATCAGGTCTAGAAAAAAACGGAAGTTTGCAACACAAATCGACGAGATGGTGTTGCGGGATTCTCGGGAATAAACTACGATAGCAAGCTCCAAAACATGAGCTGGTTACGCTACATTACATGTGAACCGCGCTGTCGGACAAGCATGACCACATAGTAGTCTTATAATAAAACGCTACGGAGTTCAGGTGGGGAACCATCATAGCGGATAACGAAGTCCTTGATTAAGCCCGGGTTAGCTCTTAAAAAGAAATCCTTCTCCTGGAACAAATCAGTCAGTGGCTTGGTGTGCTAAGGATACATATAGAATGAAGGTTGCAAGTCTCCAAACCACAGAATACTTCGCACGTATGCATGACTGACTTGGGATGATTCCAAAGGAAGCAACATTGACTTTCACGAATCCACGGCGGCAACTTGCATCAAATGCACATGAACTGGGGGAAGTCACTTCTTACATCCGAACATATGCTTCATGAGCTAGCATGAAGAAATGCTCAAAATTTCCAACACTAAGCAATGTTCAACAAAATTATGGAGAAGGCAAGGATGTTGTCGATGGGCTCAACAACAATTCATCCAGATTCCCATGGAGATGGAATTCCATAACTATGTGAACAAGGTGATAGTATTGGTCAGACCCAAAAGACATAATGGTGTATGCTCGAGGAATCAACCACGAGTAAGACAACATTACGAACATCGTTGGTTCTGTTTTGATTTGACGATAGCCCACACTCAAATCAAAGTTTTAACAAGATAATTGATCCAACAACTGATCACGAGGAACAATCAATGAGGATAACATCTTTCTTCAATACACATACAAGATATCCCTTAGAATGAACTAAGTCGAACAAGCTTTCATCTTCCAACTCTCCAAGTTGTTGTTTAGCTTAACCAACTAGCTCAGGGGTATCCAACATAGATTCTTGGAGAAGGGGGTGGTTACAAGGAACCAACTTGATCACGAACTTAACGCATTGGTCAGGGGGACAACCTGGTGATACTTCCGGGAAGATAATCGGAAAATCACGAGCCACCAATATGCTACTAAGCTCAAGAATAATCTTGCTTCTCAGGCAAGACGATATGATCAAATAACCAAGGGATTGGCATACCCCATACTCGAACCAAAGATTGGATAAGATGATAGGTCCATTAACTACCAAGCAACAGGGTTGCTAGCAGTATTGATTTCACAGATCACGATTCACTTGTCGGCATTCGGTAACAATAACACGGAAGCCGAGGATTAACAATGATGGCAAGAAGTATTACTGCGTCGAGAATTCATAAGAGGTGGTGCAATTCTCATGACACTCTTGACATAAAGATGGTAACACTCCAAGGTAGAAGCGAGCGCGAAGCTGGATTGGCATTTTGTTCTGCGGAATACAATTGCTTTGACCCAATCCTAGATATGGATGAGGTTCTGGAGTTTGTTTCTCCTAGTCATTCCCGAATAGAATGGCTTGACGGGCCACACGAGTAGTGGCATCGATGAACACGAATGCATAACTACTCCTGACTATCAATTGATAGACGAGGTCAGAAAGCAACTAAAGAGGGATAACCCAAAAAACATAAGATTTTCTGAGTTGTGGATGCATGGACTAGCATGTCGAACGAGTTCAACATATTTCTTCCAGATAACCCATGCAGAAATATTGAACTGGCAGAGTCATGATATAGAGATAAGAACTCATCAATAGCACTCTGGTTGTGATCTTTTGGTTCAACGATAAACTGCTGCCATAAGTAGTTCATGGTATTTGGTAGAACGATATACCGCGAACCTCGGGGCTATCACAAGGTTACTAATATCCTGAAGGGACTAGCAAACACTATGAACATGGAGTAGGTGGAGTGAATCTCGGGTTCAAAACCCAGGAATAGAGTACCTAGTACTAAGTGGCATCTCAGGATGCTTTCGAGAATGATGGCCAGAATCATCACATCGGGAGCACAAAACGTGACTAGATTACTAGATGATCCCCTAAGACACCTAGAGTTATAATAATAATTCCAACATATATGTCGAGGCAATAGAGTACCTCAAGTCAGCAATTAGTGTGATTAACCTGGCCTAAGAGGACATCGAAACCAGAGGGAAAGGATTTTGCAAATGCATCAGACTATTTAGAAACCTGGGGTGACTCGGACAGCATAACGGCTGTAAATGCTCAAAAATATTTGAGACATGCTACAAAAATGGTGGCATAACCACTCAGAAGCACAATATCAAGGTTTCGAGATCAACAGTTAACATCTGAAGGTAGAAGCTGGCTGAAAGGCTTAAATCCAACAATCTTATGAGTCTACTGATTAGTAACACGTCATCCTAATAGAAAGAAGAGAAAGCCAAGTTCCTTAACCCCGTAGGAAAGATAAGATGACTCATATCAGAAGGGCATAAGGTAAAGGAGTAAGAAGAGCCTTACGTTCCATCCCACAATCAATTCCCTTATATAACTAAAGAATTTCTAGACTCAACCCGACCCGGTTTGGCTTGGTAATCCTCTGAGCGATCAAGCTCGATACCAAAAGCTATCGGGACCCGACTCAATGCCACATTCATCTAGCATGTAACACCTCATATCACTTTGCGGCCTCCATGCGGTATCCCACGGTCGCCTTACCTTTGCAGGGACCATTCGCCTTTTGGCTGCGTATATGATAGTGTGCTAGCATCCATATGATAAGGAGCCCGGTGACATGGCTGGTCGTAAACCCAAAGTGGCACAAACTTATAGGGACGAGGCATCCATGACCCAGCATCGGCGTGTCGGTCATCGTGAGTGAATCTAGGCTGTAACCTTGGGCTAGAGGACTCAAGTGAACCGGTATGGCGGGCTAAGAGGACTCGGTATTCATCGCGTGACATTTCCCGAAGAACAGGACACAAACGAAGAAGGACACATGCCAGCCAGCCTAAGTGTTCGGAGGCGTAGCAAGCTACCATGGCTCGATGGAAGCACTAGGAGACATTTCACAGTAGCGAGGCTACTAAGGATAAACAACTAGATAGTCAAATCCACACATACCAATCATTTCAATAACATACACACAATATGCTCGATATGTGCAAATACAACATGGCATCACAACATGACTCTACAACTCAAGTATTTTATTCAGCGAGGCTCAGGGGCGAGATATTACAAACATGGGTCTCATGACCCAACATTGAAACATACAAGTCAAAGCACATGCGGAAGCTTAACATGTCGAGTGGAGATAACTACAAATGAAAAAAGTGAGAAGCGACTAACTACAGATCTGCGAGGGCACAAGATCGTGCTGAGGTAACAAGCTAAGCGTTGAAGTCCGTGGAACTACTAGTGAGGCTGAAGTCTCTCTGCAAAAACATAAAATAGGCAAACGTGAGTACAAATGTACCCAGCAAGACTTACATCAGAACTAACTACATATGCCTCATTATCGACAAAGGGGATGGTGGGGTTTAACTGCGACAAGCCAGCTTTGACTCGGTGGCTATCTAAACTACATTGCAAGTAACTCTTTGAGGTGGCGCTGCGAGTCCACATATTCACCATATCAATACACCACTATGGATCCGCTCCCGTCTCCCTACGAGAATGCCATCCATAGCACTCACGCTTATCTTGCGTATTTTAGAGTATCCACTTTCACTTGTCTATGGTACTGTATGCCTTGAAGTCCTTTACATGGACACGGCTATTCAAATAGATCATATTAACCCTGCGGGTGTGCTTCTTCACACCCTCTAGCCACTTACGCCATGTACACCTCGTGTATCTCGGCAACCTTCAAGCGAAGCTTTGGCGAGGAGTCGGCCACGACGACTAACCACACAAGTCTCGTCGGGTTTATCGCCTATTAGGGTTCCATCCATAAGGAGATCCGTAAGGTGTCGCTCACGGCCCCAAGCGATGTGTGCAGGGTTCCCAAGCCCACCATCGGGTGCCACTTGGTACCGGGCCACTATGCCTAATCATCCCAAGCCCACATGCGGGTGCCACTTGGTAGACTACTAACACTACCTACAAACACAGAAACTAGTTGCAACTCACTGGGCAGAGAGATCATGTTGATTAATAAGTCGAGAGGGGCGAGTTACGGAACCCAATGTGTGGTAGTAGCTGTTCATGGATCACAAACACAGAACTCAGTTCACGAGGGCGGCTACAATGAGACAACCCACCATGTACTCCTACATGGCCTCTCACATACCTTTACCGTCGTGTTCACACTTAGCTCTCAATAGTAGGACATGTTTACACACCTCGATTCATTCCCGATGAATCGAGACTGACTCAACTCTAAGCAATAGCAGGCATGACAACAAGCATGAATGAGTAGGCTGTCTGGCTCAAACAACTCCTACTCATGCTAGTGGGTTTCATCTATTCTTTATGCAATGACAAGTCATGCAGGAGAAAGGGGTTCAACTAAGCTGCAAATAGTTGATTATATCGTTGTTGTCCTAATCACGATGAAAAAGAAGCGGGAGGCGAGAGAGTGGGATTGTCTCGGAATGAACAAGAGGTTGCTTGCACTGGCACTTACGAAGATAGCATAGTTCTTCATTGGTGTCATTGATCACATCGTAAAAGCAGCGTCTATCGAGAGGGGCAATTAAACTGGCGAGAAAGAAACACAATCAATGCAATGCACAATATGATGCATGCTCATGACATGGCAATATGAGTGTGTTGGCCTAGTGAAACTACAACCAAATGGATTTGGGTCATTTTGAACAAAAGGTTCAATCCCAAACTCAAATTATGAATTTAAATAGTGCATTATCATGTTTGATATAAACAGCATGTTTAAGTTACTTTTTCATGCATGAAACCAATGCAAATGGATAGATTGGATTTTTCTGATCATTTTTCATATATAACTTATTTCATTTGGAGCTACGGTTGAATTTCTATGATTTTTAGAAGTTTATACTATTTACGGAATTTCCTAAAATAATAAATCAGAAAATGATTTATAAGCGTCGGCACTATGTCACTCGGCGTCGGCAGGTCAGCAGGCGGTCCGAGTCAAACTGGCGTGTGGGGTCCACGTCGGTGACCTGACTAATTAACGAGGGGTTATTGCTAATCTAATTAAAAGATTAGGGCTCGGGGGTCCTATCGAGTGTCATAGGTGGGGGGGTTAGTGCTAACTAACTCTGGCGGTGGGAGTCCTGCCGGGCCAGTGAGGTCGTCGCCCGCGACCACAGGACCTATCGTTGTCGTGTTCTGAGCCCCCGGCGGCTAAAGGCACCGGGCGTAACCGGGCTCTCGCGCATCGGGAGGCGGCAGGAGGATCTTGAGGTGGCGGAGCTCGCCCGGCGGGCTCGGGTGGCAGCCAAGCTCACGGCTCCAGGCGGGATGTGGCTCTGAATGCTGGCGAGGCTGTGGAGGCCTCCGGCCTCCTCGCGTCACCGAAACCCGGTGACATCTGCGGAGGCGGCTGGCTCGAGTTACTGGTCATAGTGGCACCATGGGCCCGGCGAGGTGCTCGTGGAGTTCGGCAAGTAGCGAGCTACGGCCGCGCGAAAAAAGGCGAGAGAGAAGCGGGCGGTGAGATCACGTGGATCCCATAGAGGTGGGCCGAGCTCGGGGAAGGCGAGCAGCGGCAGGTGTGAGTGGCGATCTGCGGCACCGGCGAGACGGCGTCGAGGGCAGCTTTGCGGGCATCGAGGCTTGCGTGAGTAGTCATAGAGGTCGAGGGCGGCAGCGATTGCTATGTTATATCCTTTTACATCGCTTTCCTTGTATATCTCTACCCCCGCTTTTAGGGAACTTGCGGCATAAGCACACTTGCTGAGTGCGGATCATCGGACAACCCGGTGGCGGTCTTGCCTCGGCAAAAACCTTGTCGGAGCTAGTTCTGGCCTTTTCATTTGTTGGCGGACTCAAAACAAAGTAAGCGCAACTCAATACGAGCAGTTCCTCAGCGCTGGGTTTTCCATACAAAGCGCGGCAGTTCAAGAATATAACATAAAATTTGAAACCGGCTGGGCTTTGTGCTCGAGACTTGGGCAACAAGCTTTTACGTAAATGCATGTCCCGGCAAGGTTGCGCTTCTTTGAGCGGCGCCAAATGCTATGTTGTCTTCTTTACTTGATTCCATCCCTTGTATGTTTTACCCTTATGCTTTTTAGGAACTTGCGGTGCACACACTTGCTGAGTCACGGGCATCAGCAGCCAGCTAGTGGTGCTGCCTCCGACAGAAACCTTGTAAATGGCTAGTTACAGCACTTTCATTTGTTGGCGGACTCGAAAACAAAGTAAGGCGCCAACTCAATACGACGATCCCTCCTTTACACAGGTTTTCCATACAAAACCGGCCGTTCAAGAACATAACCTAAGAATTTAAAACGTGTGCTCTAGCTCTATAGTGCGTCCTCGTGGCGGTCTGACACTCACGAAGAAGCGCTTGCGGAGTGGGCATCGAGCTAAACGCTTGGGACTTAGTCTCTTGTGAAGTTGCCTTTGCCTTCTTGCACTTGCGGTGGAGCTCGATGGTGCGTCCTCGGCGGTGGCGCAGCACTCCAGAGTGCGCTTCTGGAGTGGGCATCGAGCTACTCTTGATGGACTTGGCCTTCTTCTTCTTCTCCCCGGGAGCTTGGTGACAAGTGTTTGGCGCTCTGCTGCGGCTGCTGCTTCCGGTAGATCTTGTCGGTCTGCAGATAAATGCATCCTTCTTATGCGCCTTGGACAGAAATAACATATCGGACCAGGAATCTTGAGCACATTGTAGGCGTAATGAGATCTTGCCATGACTTGGCAAGCTGGGCGGACCTAGTATCCCATTGTAGGGCGATGAAATCAACAACGTCGAATGTGACTCTCTCTGTCACGAAATTCAGCTCGCTGCCAAAGGTCCTGGCGATGTGATCTTCCCCTTGACTTACTCCTTCCATGATTTATTCCTTGAAAGGTGCGGTCTCTTGAGCTTCTTTGTCGGGGATCTGGAGTTTCTTGAGCCTTTGCGGAGGAGATCAGGTCGAGGCCGGCCTCGCCGTCAACCAACATCTTCGTGACCTTGAGGTTGCGGATTGTTGAGAGACCAACATTAGCAAGCACCCGACCGCGGTGATGCGTCGGGGAGATCCTCGGCATCGAAGATGATGGGCGTGCTAGACCACTTGAGGGCTTCTTGGCGATTCAGCAGACCCGATTCTACTGCGCTCACCTCTCGCGCCTTTGTTTTAGTTGGCGGTGTGAGGTATCTTGAGCTTACCGCCGTCGATGCACAACACCTCCGTTGCCTCCTGAAACTCTTGGTCGTCGGTCTCATCTTCCTCCATTTCATCATCTTCATCTTCGTCTTCGTCCTTGTCGCGGCCACGAGGCTGTCTCCTTGCAGCGGCTTAGCTACTGCTTGGCGCCCTCCCGGGCGGAAGCTTCTTGCCGAGATCCTCCGCCACCTCCTGGGCCCTCTCCTGTCCTGGCGCTTCGTACTCATCTTCTGTAGCTCCGCCATCTGCTCAACTTTCTTGCGGCTTGGAGGTCATGGCCCTTGGTGCGGTGGATCTTGCAATCTTCTGGCGGAGCCGTCACCTTGTCGGCGGCTACCACAGCCTCGCCCGGACTCACTAGCTTTGGCCTTGTCGGAGCCGCCTCCATCGCCCGGAATGCTCGACAACTAGCACATCCTTAGCCTTTCTTTTCCTGTTGTTCCGCCTCCGGTTCTTCCTTGCCAGGCGGCATCCTCCTGCAGATCATACGCTCCTGCGATCTCTCAGGATTTTCCTCCCTCCTCGCCCGTGCACACTTATCGGCCAGGCGTACAGCTCGTTGACATCTCTAATCTTGCACATCGCCATCTCCTCCCTCATCCTGCGATTCACGCGCGTTCGATGGAGCAGCGGCTGATAAGCTGCTTGGCAGGGGTGAGCGTCTGAGGATGTTCTTGTTGCAGCTGAACCTTTGTATGTACTTTGAGGCTCTCCCTCATACGGACGAGCGAGGCAGACCACTCTCTGGCCATGGGGTTTGTGGCCGCTGTGAAGCGCGCGAAAAGTGGAGGCAGGTCATACGAAGAAATGGAGTTCTCCGGCAAGTGCATGAGCCAAGATCTAACGTTGGGCGAGCACAGCGGGAAGTAGTTGGCAAGGATCTTCTCATCGCGTCCTCCGGCAGCCTGCACCGTGATGGTGTAGACGCTGAGGAACTCTGACGGATGTATCTTGCCGTCATACTTCTCGGGCACGTCTGGTTTAAGTTCTTGGTGTTGGTTCGGTGGCGGTAGGGCAGTCGCAGACAGAGCGGCTACCTCCGAAGTTTTCTTCTTCGGTGGCATGTTGATGAAGATGCCGATGTAGTCTTGTATGAGCGGCGGATCGGATGCTCACGACCTCGGCGCCCTACTGGCGCGCCAAAGATGTCGTGGTTGGCTGGAACACGAGCACCTATGGGGCGAGAGGCCTTCTAGTTAAGCAAGGAGGCGGAGGCGCCGTAGGGCGGTCGAGGCAGCGCACTTGCGGGTGGTTTTACCCGGCCGGAGCTCTCGGAGAGATAAAACTCCTATTCTGCTTTGTGTTTGTATTTGTTCTTGCTCGAGGCGTGGCGTGTAGTGGTGTTGGATCGTTGAATGTGCGAACCCCTTCTCGTGCGCATGGGCCTCCTTTTATAACTTTGAAGGGGGTACCAACAGGTGGCAGCAGCGAAAGAGGGTGAAAGAGTAAAAGCAGGTTGGTACAACGGTGTCCAGCGTGTCCCCTACCTAACTCGGCGGGGACAAGGGCATTTAATGCCGTCCGGTCGCCAACAGTGCAAGGAAGCGACCGTTAGGGGTGCCACGATCGCCCGATGGCCTCCTTGTCAGCAAACGCCACCTCGCCTTTGCATGGCTGCCGCAGCGCCTGCGTGCTCTGGGATAGCCACTGGGGTGACACGTCGTTAGGCGCTGGAGCTTGGGTCGCAGTGGCAGCCTTGCGCGGCAAGCGCCTCGCCTTGACCCTTCTCTTGTCGTGCCGGCAAGCTTGCGGTCGCCGGGCCTCTCCGGGATCTTGTGAGCGTCGCGGCAAGTTTCTGGAGCGCCTTGGTTGGCCTTCGGCAAGCTCCTCTTGCGGGGCCTTATTCTTCCGGCAAGCTCTTCTTGCGGGGCCTTATACTTCCGGCAAGCTCCTCTTGCCGGGGCTGTCTACTGGTTGACACTTTGTTCTTGAATGGCGATGTAAGTGGAAATGCGGAGGGTCTTGGCGGGCCTTGGCCGAGCCTCGCCAGCAGGTCTGCAACGCCCGTGCACAAGTTCGAGTACTAAAATTACCCCTACTTTAGTACACCGACAGGAGATGACGAGGCCTTGGTGCGAGTGGCCACCTCCTGGGTTCCCGCTACCCCTATACGCCCGGGTCGAGGGCCCTCGAGAAGGAGATGACGAGCCATGGCTACATGCGCCGTTGCTCCTGGAGTCGATGCCACGGACTCCTCTCGCGAGCTCGTCCTTCACGCCGCGATGCCCCCAAGCACCTGGATTTCGCTTCCCTTCATTCTTCGCCTTCGAGATGCCGCCGAGGGGGCCTCTCGAGCTTTGGCTGCAGCACGCTGATGGCGGTGCTCCGGCGACCTGAGCGGAGGTTGAAGTCGTTGCTCGGGGCTAGGTCTTCAAGACCCGAGGTTGGGGCGAGGTCGCCCGGGTCTGCCGGACAGGGGGTTCCCTCGTGATTCATTTTGAATACGATGACGCCTCCTTGATGCTCTTCAAGGTCTTCGGCGGAGAAGGTCGTCGCCTGGAGTGCTGCCCAAGAGGACGTAGCCGGGATATCAACGTGGCAGGAGCTAGGCCTGCGTTAAGCTTCTAGCGGCTCCTCGGCAGCGGTGATGCTTAGGAGTCGGCGATTCTCGAGCTCTTCGTGACTCGGAGGCAGCGATGACAGCTCGTGCCCCGAGCTTGTGCGTGCCGGGCAAGTGGCTACATCGAGCCGCCATCGCCATAGGTGATCTGGATGGGGTTGGCGCCCGGCCTCTGTGTATTGTTGATGATGACGTTGGCCATGGAGGCACGTGTAGTTAGGGCTCCTTAGGATTCGCGTCTTTTGTTCCCTGCGAGGAATCGAGAGAACACCCATGGGGTATGTAAAGGGTCCGCAATTTATTTTGTTGGTATTACCCTTATTATGAAGCGGGGCAAATGTTTGTCCTGTCCCGGCTTGGTTCCCCCTTTCTAGCCTCGCGGCGAGTTCGTGCTCTACACTGATAGGTACTGGTCCCCAGGCAGGCTTCAGCTGTCGCTGGTATGCCAGGTCGTGATGCCGTGGTCAAGGCGGAGGTGGCGGCCGAGGTCGATGAAGAGCCCAGTAGCGATGCTCGAGGGTCCCCTTTGCTACACAAGCAACGCGAAAGTTGAAAGGAAGGCAACGTCGCCGCCACAGAGCCGCCTTAAGTGGAGATTCTGGGCCGCATCGATTAGCTAGGTGCGAAACTTATCTTGAATTCATGGAGTCGTTCCTTCGAGTTGCGCCGGACTTGTACGTCGGCAGCCGGGATGTAGCTGAGTTAGGCCCTCACGAGCTTCCCCTCTCTTCTCCACACTCTCCTTCGTGCTCTATGTCCTCAGGTCCTAGCCCTCGAGTGAGCTCAGCCGTCGCTAGTATGCCAGGTCGCGATGCCGTGGACAAGGCCAGGGGTGAGGGCTGGATAGCCAGTAAGAGCTCCTGAGTCGTGATGCTCAGGAGCCCCCCTTTTAACGTGCAAGTGGATCGCACAGGAAGAGAGAGGAAGCCCATGGTGCCACCCTCTATAGACCTCAGGAGGTTCCTGTAAACCAACACGAGAGAAGCACGGGTTGACATTATGATTGCCAGCCGGCCATTGGTTGCTCCGAGAGAGTGGTGAGGGCACTGAGGGCCTAGTGAGGTGACGCTTGCGAGGCTGCCGCCGGCCAGAGCTCGACCATTCAGATTTGTCAATGTTGCAGGGACAGACCCATGCGCAAGCGTCGTGCCAGCGTGAGCGGCTCCAAAGGTAGGTGTCAATCGAGCAGGTGATAATCACAGGCAGGTTATGCATGAAAGGCATATCAACTTAGATAAATGCAGGAGGGATACATGCCACTGGGTCAGGCCCGAGTGGCTTGGGGATGATGCAGCCCGAGGGGCACCCCCATGAAGGTAAACTAAAGACGTAAGCAAAAGCGGTACATGCCGCAGGGGCAGGTCCATGCGGCCTGGGAATGATGCAGCCCTGAGGGCGCTCCCAGGTGACATAAACTCGGAAGATGTCACCTGGTACCATTGTAGAGGGGGTGTCGGAGTAGCTGAAGATGCGTAGTGAAGAGGCTGATCCTCACGAGCCACCGGAGCCCTAAGCCTCGGGAGGCTCTGGGGGTCTAGGCGGTTCCTCGAGGACCATCTCCATCTCTTCCAGGACTGCGTGATGCCTGGCCTCCTGAGCCACCAGAATGCTCCGCATATGGCGCTGGAGGGTAGCATCCGCGTTCGACAAGCAGAAAGGCAAGCGAATGTAGCTGTGCGGCGGGCCCTTGCAACGTCCCACGCGTGAAGGCCAGAGGCGCTCTGAGGCCTTGGCTGGGTTGAGCCAGGAAATCGTGCGAGCCATAACCCGCCATCCACGCTGGATGGGGAGCTCGCCAGACGGGAGCCGGCGGTTGCCGCGCATAGCTCTTGCTTCCTGAAGCTCCTGAGTGGTCTTGGTTATGAACTCCTGAGGGTTGGGATTTCCACGCCCCGAGACTTCCTAAGGGAAACGTGCTGCGAAGCATGCCTCCAAGTGGTGCCCGGGCTCCTCCCTCGTGATTTTGGCAAAGTTTGAGGCCCTCCAGAAGAGAGCCCCGAGCCTTGCCCGAGTAGGGCACCGGGCACGCCTTCCTATGTGATGGAGGGAGGCACCCCTTGCATGGGCGCGCATCCTGATGCAACACCTCCTGAGATGACAACCTCTAGAGGCCTTGAGCTAGGTGATGTCTTCTTCTTCTTGGGGACTGCCTCAGGAGGGTTCTCACCCTTGCTGTCCGGGTCCTCGATTGATGCTGCTTGGAAGGCGCGCTTGAGGGAGCACACCGCATCTTTCTCTTCGTAGGGGACTGTGCTAATTCCGCTGCTTCCTGGCATCTTGAGGACATTGTAACCATGGTGGGTCGCCGCAATGATCTTGGCCAGGGCTGGATACCCGAGGATGGCATTGTATGGCAGGCGGATGTGAGCAACTTTAAAGTCGATGAGCTCGGTGTGGTAGTTGTTGCACTGTCCGAAAGTGACAGGGTGGCGGACCTGCCCTATCGGGGTGGTGGAGCCGTTAGTAACTCTGAAAAAGGCTTGGTAGGCTGAAGCTCAAATCAAAGTTTTAACAAGATAATTGATCCAACAAGCTGATCTAGGATCAATCAATGAGGATAACATCTTTCTTCAATACACATACAAGATATCCCTTAGAATGAACAAAGTCGGACAAGCTTTTATCTTCCAACTCTCAAGTTGTTGTTTAGCAACCAACTAGCTCAGGGGTATCAACATGGATTCTTGGAGGAAGGGGTGGTTTACAAGGAACCAACGATCACGAACTCAATGCATTGAGTCGGGGAGACAACACTGGTGATACTTGGGAAGATAATCGGAAAATCACGAGCCACCAATATGCTACTAAGCTCAAGAATAATCTTGCTTCTCGGGCAAGGCGATCGATCAAATAACCAAGGGATTGCATGGTACTGAATCAAAGATTGGATAAGATGATAGGTCCATTAACTACCAAGCAGGGGTTGCTAGCGATGTGATTTCACACATCGATTCACTTGTCGGCATTTCGGTTGACGATACGGACGAAAGGAATGAATAATGATGGCGAAGTATCCTTTGTATCAAGAATTCATGAGAGATGGTGCAATTCTCATGACAATCCCGGCGTAAAGAGGTAACACTCAGGTGGAGCAGAACAAAAGCTGGATTAGCATTTGTCTGCAGTCGACTACTTTGACCCAATCCAAGATATGGATGATGCGGGTTTGTTTACGCTAGTCATTCGAATAAAGCGGCTTGGCGGACCACGAGAGTAATAGGCATCGATGAACACGGTTACACTTCTCCTGTCTATCAATTGATAGATGAGCGTCGAAGACAACTAAAGAGGACTCAAGTGAACATATGATTTTACGAGTTGTGGATGCATGGATTAGTATGTCGAACCAGGTTCAGGTTTCTACGGATAACCCATGCGAAGGGTAGAAATGGCGAGCCACAATATAAAAGAGAACTGCCAAGAGCACTCACGGTTGTGATCTTCGGTTCAACGAGAACTTCCATAAATAGTTCATGGTATTGGAAGAAGAAATACCACAAACCACGGACTAATGCAAGGTTACTAATAACCTAATGGAGCTATGCAAACACTAACAACATGGGGTAAGTAGGGTGAATCTCGGGTTCAAGAACAGGAATAGAATACCTACATACTAAGCGGCATCACGGGATGCTTTAGAGAATAATGGGGAATCATCACCTTTGGGAGCATAAAACATGGCTAGATTACTAGGTGATATTCAGACACTTAGGGTCATAATAATAACCGACATACACATGTTAAGGCAATGAGTACCTCAACTCACCGATTAGTGTGGTTAGTGCGGCCCAATGGACATCGGAGCGAGAGGAAGGGATTTTGAAAATGCTTCATACTATTTAGAGACATGGGATGACTCGGCGGCTATATGACTGTAAATGCTCGAAAATATTTGATACATGCTACAAAAATGGTGGCATAACCACTTTCGAAGCACAATATCAAGGTTTGAGATGACGATTCTTATCTGAGGTAGAAGCTGGACTGAGGCTTAAATCCAACAATCTTATGAGTCTCTTGATTAGTAACCGTCATCCTAATAAAGAAGAAAACCTAGTTCCTTAACCCGTTGGAAAGATAAGATGACTTCGAGATAAGAAGGGCATAAGGTAAAGGAGTAAAAGAGCCTTCGTTCCATCCCACATCAATTCCTTATATAACTAAAATTTCTAGACTCAACCCGTCGGGTTTGGCTTGGTAATCCTATAGGCGAAGCTCATACCAAAAGGCGTCGGGCCTGACTCAATGCCATCGATCTATGTAACACCTCATATCACTTCTTGACCTCGCATTACAGGTGTCATGCCCTTTTGCACAGGACCGTTTAGCCTTTTAGCACACATATATGGTAGTGTCGCTAGCATCCATATGATAAGGAGCAGGGCTGACATGGCTGATCGTAAACCCAAAGTAGCCAAACTTATAGGGACGGGCATCCATGACCCGACATCGACGTGTCGGTCATCGGTAGTGAATCGGTACATAACTAGGCTAGAGGACTCCGGTGAAGCCCAAGGCATGGCGGAGCTATCGAGACTCGATTACTCAGCAGCGTGACATTTCCCGAAGAACGGACCACGGAGCGAAGAAGACACATGCAAGCCAGCCTAAGTGTTAGGAAGCGGTAGCAAGCTACCATAGCTCGATGGAAGCACTAGGAGACATTTCGGTAAGAGAGGGCTACTAAGGATAAACAACTAGATAGTCAGATCCCACACATACCAAGCATTTCAATAACATACACACAATATACTCGATATGTACCGTCAACATCGTCACAACATGACTCTAAAACTCAAGTATTTATTCAATAGGCTCAGGCGAGATATTACAATCACAGGTCTCATGACCCAACATTGAAACATACAAGTCAAAACACAAGCGAAGCTTAACATGTGAATCTGAGACATCTACAAATGAAAGAAAATTTGAAGCGACTATCTACAGATCTGCAGAGGCACAAGATCGTAGCCGGGTAACAAGCTAAGCGTAAAGTCACGAACTACTAGTGAGACTAAGTCTCTGCAAAACATAAAATAGGAAGCGTGAGTACAAATGTTACCCGACAAGACTTATGAAACTAACTACATATGCATCATTATCAACAAAGGGATGGTGGGGTTTAAGCTGCGGCAAACCGACTTTGACTCGGTGGCTATCCTAAACTATAGTATGTAACTCTTTTGAGGTGGGCGCACACATATCCACCCCATCAATACACCAATATGGATCCGCTCCGTCTCCCTCACGAAGAGCATCCATAACACTCCGCTTATCTTGCGTATTTTAGAGTATCCACTTTCACTTGTCTATGAGCTATGCGAAGCTGACCCGAAGTCTTTTCGCGAACACACTATTCGAATAGATCATATTAACCCTGCGGTGTACTTCTTCACGCTCTGCCACTTCACAGCCATGTACACATCATGTATCTCGGCAACCTTCAGCGGAAGCCTGGCGAGTCGTGGCCACGACTGACTAACCACACAAGTCTTTAGTCGGTTTGTAGCCTATTCGGGTTCCATCCATAAGGAGATCCGGCAGGGGTGTCGCTCACGGCCCCAAGCGATGTGGGGTTCCCAAGCCCACCTCGGCGGGTGGATCTCACGCAGTACACCGTGCCACAGGCCTAGTCATCCCAAGCCCACTGTGCAGCCACTTGGTAGAACTAACACTACCTACAAACACGAAACTAGTTGCAACTCTGGGCCAGAGATCAGTTGATTAATAAGTTGAGAGGTGCACTTAAGCATTCAATGTGTGGTAGTAGATGTTCATGGATCACAAACATAGAACTTCGAGTTCTGAGGGCGGCTTCAATAGAGACAACCCACCATGTACTCCTACATGGCCTCTCACCACTTCTACTTTACCGTCGTGTTCACACATTAGCTCACACAGTAGGACATATTCACACACCTCCAATTCATCCCTCATGAATCGGACTTGACACAACTCTAGCAATAGCAGAGGCATGACAAACAAGCATGAATGAGTAGGCACAACATAGCAAACAACTCCTACTCATGCTAGTGGGTTTCATCTGAATTCTTTGTGATGTGAGGTCATGCGAGAGAAAGGGGTTCAACTACATGACATGTAATAGTTGAATCGTTGTTGTCCTAATCTGATAAAAAGAAGCAGGAGGCGAGAGAGTGGGATTGTATCGGAATGAACAAGGGGTTTTGCTTGCACAGCACTTGAAGTTAGTATAGTTCTTCATTGGTGTCATTGATCACATCGTCGAAGCAACGTCTATGAGAGAGAGCAATTCACGACAACGAGAAAGAAACAATCAATGCAATGCACAATATGATGCATGCTCATGACATGGCAATATGAGTGTGTTGGCCTAGTGCAACTACAACCCGGATGGATTTGGGTCATTTTGAACCAAGGGTTCGATCCCAAACTCAAACTATAAATTTATAAAGTGCATTATCATGTTTTGATATAAACAGCAGATTTAAGTTGCTTTAACATGCATGAAACCAGTGCAGATGGATAGATTGGATTTTTTGATCATTTTTCATATATAACTTATTTCATTTGGACTACGGTTGAAGTTCTATGATTTTAGAAGTTTATACTATTTTACGGAATTTCTAAAAAGAATAAATCCGAAAATGATTTATGGCGTCGGCACTCGTCATTGGCGTCGGCGATTCAACAGGCGGTCAGTCAAACGGCGTGTGGGGCCTACCGTCGGTGACGAGGCTGTTTACCTCGTTGACAGTGGTAGTCAGCGGATCATCGACAAGTTAACCACTGGCGTGGGTCGGCTGGGTTATAAACTAATCTAAATAGGAAATAAACCACGAGTTAATTAGGTGCAGGGGCCAGTGTGGGGTGTCCTTTGGAGGTTAGTTAGTGGGTCATTAGCCTCTAATGTACTTGCGTCGTGGAAACAACCTTGGGTGGTATCTGACAGTGGCGCTCGCAATCCAACCATCTCTGCGAGGCTCGCATGCGCTGGAGTTCTGGATCTGATGCATCGGTAGCGTCGGGTGGTGGTGGGTAAGGCGGTGGGGGTGGACTTCTGACGGTGACAAGGCGATAAGCGGCGGCCGAATAAGGCGAGCTGGGTTGAGCTCTGACGGCCTTAGCGATGCGAAGTTAGCACCTCTGGCGTCTGTGGTGCGGCGAGGATGTTGGGCGCATGCCGGGACAAATGGTCACGGAGCATCATCGTCGGCGACTTTGGCGGCAGCTGTCGGGTGAAGAAAGCGGCTGCTCTGACGAGCTAGAGAAAAGCGAGAGGGAAGGAAGATCAGGAGCTCACGTAGAACCACGAGGTGGGTCGGCTGGCTCGAGGCGGGCTGGCGGGCGCGAAAACGATCGGATGCAGAGTTGAAGCAGGCGATACATGCCTGTGGTCGTCTCGGTGCGTGGGCGTCGAGGATGGCCGAATTCGGCCGTTCTCCTGGACATCTTTGGGTGGACTAGGGAGGACCCGGTGGCCATGGCTTCAGATGAGCAGCTGAACTCCGTTGATCATGGGAGAGAAGCGAGAGGATAGGAGGGAGAGTGGGGCGTGGCGCCCGAGGAGGTCGTGGCATCTCCAGTCGAGGAAGCGAGAGAGCGAGGAGGTGCGGCGTGTCTTGTGCATGCTGACGCCTACACCCTCTTGGCTCGAGGGAGGCGCAGGGAGGCAGTGGGGTGGGCCCGTGGGCAGGCTGCGATCTTGGGCTTTGTGGGCTGGGTAAAGCGCGGAGTAAGCTTTCCTTTCTCTTTTATAAATTGTTATACTTTTTCTATTTTACGTAATTGTGTTTGGCTTTAATAGAATGCGGGGCATTTCCAAAAATCATGAAACTGCTCAATGTCACTATTTGGAATATTTCCAACAACAAACATTTCAGTTTGTGATTATTTGAGCATTTAAAATATTTATCAATTAAATGCCCAAATGCAAATAACATATGATTTAATTCAAAAATCCAAAATGGCTTAGAAAATGTGCACCATTTTTGGGAGAGGTTCTAGACTAATCCAAAATGATGAACTTTCTGAAGAGCATTTTGGGTTCATGAAATATTTTATTTGAACCTAGTTGATTTGATCACGTGCTAGGGTTTGAAGCAATCCCATTTCAACTTTCAAATAAATTAGACATGATGCAACGAGCTAGTCTAAGTGCATAGCAAGGCTAGGGATGTGTGAAGTGGGGAGATCTTGAGGAAATTTGATGGGTGGGGATGTGGTTGGAGGAATAAGTGCAAATCATGCGCCTAATGAAAATTTCAACTGCTGAAACATGAAACTTGGTAGGGGGAAACACACAAGCATGGCGAAACCCGTAAAATACTCGTTTGCGAGCAAGTAAAAATTGGCAGTTCCGTCTCCGAGAAAAAAGTACGTGTAATCGATTTTTTTGGTTAATGGTATGCACAGTTTTATTATGAACCACGGCCAAGTAACAGACTTACCGATCGATAGCGCTAAAAAAGCACTGCAGATGCGGCGCGCTCGTGTTTTGTGATCTTCTAATGATTAGCATAAAAAAAAAAACACACGGTCACACATGCTCATCAGCGCTCAGCCCTCAAGGGCGCTCTTACCGACATTATGCGTTAATACTCTGAACTTAAAGTACTCGGTAATCTTATCTAATACTACAAACTTAAAGTACTTCTCACATGCTTGTCATCGGGGCATCTTTGGCGAACCAGGCGTTCTCCATCCCGGCCTTGTGGCGGCAACCATGCTTCAATCTCCTCCAAGCTCTCCTCACCATATAATGCGGCCTCTTCTTTCTTCGGTGTGGAGACTCTCTTTTCTTATTTGCTTTATGCTTTTCGATCCTCATCATCTTTGGCAGCCTCTAAATCCACCACCCATTCGGCAGCAGCCTTAAAATGCAGTGGCTGACCTGTGGCCGCCCGGCAGTGATGAACTCGGCAGGGCAAGATTCCGCCACTTCCATACCATGTGTGTGCGGTCATGAGGCGGAGAAGGCCGGCGTGGCGGACCACCATCGCTTCCCTACGATGGCGTGCGGCTGCGGTGCCATGAGCAGCAGAAGAGCTGGGCGGAGGGCGGGCGGCCGTCGGTCACGGTAGGTTTGGTTCAATGACAAGCGACAAAGAAATTTGGCTTCCCTTACAATTTTCTCATTCATTATCGCTGCGGTTCATCTCGATGCGCTAGGAAAAGGTGTGTCTTTGAGGCTATTGTGTGTTGCGTTATGTGGCCGAGACCCCAGCCACAGCGGATCATGCGTGTGCACCGTGGGATGCGCCCGATCAAGCAATCACGTCCCTCACATCACATCCGTGCAACAGCTGGATTGGATTTATATCATAAATGCCTAGAAAATGCATAATCCATAAATATGGTAAATGAGCCGGAAAAATGCAAATTTGAACGGTGATTTCAGGGGTGTATGTTCTTCATAAAAAAAACTCGGGGCAAAGAACAAAAATTGGATTCCCCTTCAATTTTGGTGATTTCCTCTTGAAAGCATGGAACTTCCCGTGATGTTTGATTTATGAAGGGCATGCAAGGCGGCATAAGCCAAACCTTCTCAAATTTTCACGGGGCATGGTGAGGTCATACCATGGCACCATGCGAGCGTCATGTTTTCAATCATTTATTTCATTTTTCTATAGTTGAAAACCTAATGAATAAGCGTTTGTTGTTGACTATTGCCACGTTTCATGGAAATATATGTCCATTCCTTGTAAAGACATGATAATTTACTAAATAGCACGAGCATCGTTTTCGAGACCGTTCTTGTACCTTTCACCAATTGTTTGAACTTGAAATATGTGCATTAATGACTAGAAAATGCATAATCCCCAAATATGGTAAATGACCGGAAAAGTGTCAAATTTGAATGTGGTGATTTGCAGGGTGTATGTTCATCGTGAAAAAACTCATGGACAAAGGGCGAAGGAAATTTGAATCCCCTTCAATCTTTGTGATTTCCCTCGAAACCATGAAACTTCCTTGGCGATGGTTCGATTTATGAAAGGTGTGCATAGCGACATAAGGAAAACATTCTCAAATTTTCACCAAAGGCAGGGTGAGGCCATACCATGGCACCACGCCCATTTGTCATATTTTGCAAGCATTTATTTCATTTTTATATAGCCCGATAAATGATCGTTTATGGTTGACTATTGCCACACATTTCCTCAAAATACTGACCATTCCATGTAAAAGGCATGGGAATTTACTTAATGACATGAGGATGGTTTTCTATGTTCTTGTGCACCTTTTCATGCACCAATTGTTAATTTGAATTATGTGCATTAATGCCTAGAATGCAAATAATCCTTAAATATGGTAAATGGACGGAGGAAAAGTGTCAAATTTGAATGTGGTGATTTAGGTGTATGTTCATCGATGAAAACACTGCGTGGACAAAGAAATTTGGATCCCCTTCAATCTTTGTGATTTCCCCTCGAAACCATGGAACTTCCTTGGTGATGGTTCGATTTATGAAAGGCATGCATGACGACCTAAGGAAAACATTCTCAAATTTTTATTAGGGCATGGTGAGGCCATACCATGGCACCGCTTGACGTCATGTTTTCCAAGCATGTATTTCATTTTTGTATAGTTGTTAACCTAATAAGCGACCGTTTATGGTTGACTATTGCCACACATTCTTGAAATATCTGCCTATTCCTTTTAAAAGACATGCAATGTCTGAAATATGCAGTTGTTTTCAACTGTTCTTGTGCACCTTTTTCATACCGATTGTTTGAATTTGAATTATGTGCATTAATGCCTAGAAAATGCAAATAATCCCTAAATGTAGTAAATGAGCCGGAAAAATGTCAAATTTGAACATATTTTTGGGCGATATGTTGATCGTTGGAAAAAAGCGAATGACAAACTAGGGCGGAAATTTGGATTCCCCTTCAATCTTGGTGATTTCCCTCTTGAAAGCATGGAACTTCCTCGGTGATGGTTGATTTATGAAGGCGTGCATGACGACATTAATCAAACTTTCTCAGATTTAACGAGCAGTGAGGCCATACCATGATGGCACCATAATGATCATGTTTTCAGCGCATATTTCATTTTTCTATAGTTGCTAACCTAGTAAATGGCCAGCGTTTGGTTGACTATTGCTATGCATTCACATGAAATCTCTTTGTTCCTGTAAAAGGATTTTCATGTGCACCTTTTCGTGCACCAATTGTTTTAATTTGAATTATGTGGATTCATGCCTAGAAAATCGACATAATCCCTAATATAGTAAATGGGCGGGAAAAATGCCAAATTTGAGCATGTTGCATTAGAGGTGTGTTGATTAGTTGAATGAATGAAGCTAGGAAGGAAATTTGGATTCGGTCCTTCAATCTTCATTCCCTCGAAACCATGAAATTTCTCGGTTATGATTGATTTATGAATGGCGTGCATGACATAAGACAAACATTCTCAATTTTTAACGAGGGCATGGTGAGGCCACATTTTCTTTAAAATATCTGCCTATTCCTTGTAAAATGCATGAAAATACTAAATATACGACCATGGTTTTCTAGACATTCTCGTGCACCTTTTCAATGTTTGAATTTAAATTATGTGCATTAATGCCTAGAAAATGCACAATCCCTAAATATTGTAAATGAACCCGGAAAAGTGCCAAATTTGAACACGGTGATTAAGGGTTTATGTTCATCATAGAAAAAACACATGGACAAAGAATGAAATTTGGATTCCCCATTCAATCTCGGTGATTTACTATACTTTTGATTAATCTCCATTGCCTCTATGTATTCACTCACATGCAAAGGAAAAAACCCTCCCCCTTTGTCCCCACCCACTCACGCGGACTCCTCGCAGCTCATACCTCATCTTCTATCGTGGCGGCCACCTAAGCTCGGCAGGTCTGTTGTCGTGAGCGAGTCGTGCTCCAAATGGCATGGGATTTCGCCCCCTTGCTCCACCTACCTGCACCGACATTCTAGACTCTAGTTGACTAGGGTTTTCTGCGGGATTTGCAGGGATTTTTTCATGGAGAAGGTGATGTGGGTAGAACCCTAGAGGCTATTCTTTCACGTCTGGGCGGATCCTATGAGGAACCACGAAGAACGAGGAGGGAGGGAAAAACATGAGAGAACACTCAACCAACAAGAAGTCACACAATGTAGATCATCGAAACAAAAAATACAAGATCCAAATCCAACAAAGGATGATACATAGGTGTAGGTTCTTATCCATGAGAGGTCTTGAAGATGGTCTTCTCGAAAGAAGGTCTTGAATCTAAGTGGATCTTCTGCGAAGGGTGTCGGTCCCTCGCGAAGGTAGATCCGGATGGATGGCGAGCTCTATCTCACAGAGCTAAATCAGCGCTAACCCTCGCTAGGAGGTGAGGCGGTGTATTTATAATCTAAAGGACGAAAGGGTAAGTGGCTTTGGCCCAACTTGCGAGCGAGGCGCGGGGCATGGGACATCAAGCGGTCCGCGATCGTCCGGAGGCTCGCGAGTCTGCGAGCGTCCGGTGCTGGTCGAGGCGTCGATGTTTTGGTTACGGACAGGTTGTCGGTCGTCCGGTCGTTCGGAAGTCTCCGTTCTTCGCTGTTTTGGCTTCGGGAGTGGTTGTGCGGTCGTCTGAAGAGACTCTGTCCCGCGTGGGAGGTGTCGGACGTCCGTGTCGGTGATCCATTTCTTTGTAGCGTCTGAAGGCTGGACTTAGCTGATCGTTTGGAGCTACGGCGTCGATCGTCCGGTTGGTGTCGGACGTCCGGTCGGTCGATCGTCGAAGCACAGGAGTTTGAGCATGCCTTCCTCTTGTCAGATTGAACTTGGTGTCCTCACGTATTTTCCATTAGGTGTAGCTAATCCGTGGCTCTCCTCCAAACACTGATCACACATAGCATCTCGGACTTAAGCGGTAGCCATGTCTCACATGAAGAGGAAACTCAAGTAGGAGTGATGTCACCTCGGATTGGATAGCATGAGCTCTCGCTCTAGTCATGGGTCCAAGTGGTGTCGTGGAAGATGTGACACGTCCATGGGGATGATCTGGGATGCTCGCATCATCTCCCCTCCTTGGGAAAGATCCAACATCGGATCAAAATCCTCATCACCATGTTCGGGAGACATCTTTGATGTTGAAGATGTCGCTCATGGAGTATTTGTCTCGTGGGAGGTCGATCTTGTAAGCATTGTTGTTGTAGCATGCTAGCACCTTGAAGGGTTCATCGGCTCAAGGTAGAAGTTTGGACTTGCGTTAGTTGAAGCGGTCCTTGCGAAGGTTTAGCCACCGAGAGATCTCAATGTTGAATATCATGGGTTGCTTGTTGGCGTTGAGCTTGTGTGAGTCATTGTACTTAGCGCTCGATGAGTGCGCGTGTCTCATGCATCTTCTTGAGGTAGCTTGCTCGTGCACTTTCGCGTCAAGGTTAGTGCGCTCTTTTAGTGGAAGAGGTAGAATGTCCAATGGGAATGACGGGTTGAAGCCATAGACAACCGAAGGGGACTTGCGGGTGGTCGAATGTCTTGCTCGGTTGTAGGCGTGCTCGGCGATGGGTGAACATTCCTCCTCTTTGATGTTCCTCTTGATCAACACACAAAGTAGAGTGGAGGTTATGCGATCGTTACCTCTGCCCTTGGCGTCGGTTTGAGGATGGTATGCGAAGAGAACAAGAGCTTGATCTGGGAGCTTGGCGCATAGCGTCTTCAAAAATAACTCAAGAACTTGATGTAAGTGGTCGAGGCGATTGTCTTTGGTACTCCATGGAGTCATAAGATTTCCCTACAAAAGAGATTGGCGTATGTGAAGCATCGTCTATCTTGTTGCATGGAATGAAATGTGCCATCTTAGAAAATCGATCCACAACAACAAATCACGGAATCCTTTCCATTTTGAGTTCTAGGCAAACCAAGTACAAAATCCATGCTAATGTCTTCCCAAGGTTGATAAGGAATAGGAAGAGGCATGTAAGACCATGGGATTGAGCTTTAGACTTAGCTTTGCAACATGTAGAGCATCGGTTGGTGGCGTGAGACTTCCGGAACATCTTGGGCCAAAAGTAGTTCTTGGAGGCGTGGCGAATGTCTTGTCACGTCCAAAGTGTCCCATGAGTCCGCCTCCATGAGCCTCTTGCAAAAGGAGCAAGCGAAGAAGGCTCAAAGGAATGCAAAGTTTGTTAGCTCTCATAAGATAATCATCCTTGATGTAATATCGTTCCAAAGATGTATCGTCGACCACTTAGCGTAAGGAGTAGCAAAGGAAGGATCATTCGCATACAAGTCTTTTATGTGCTCAAAGCTAATAACATTCAAGTCAAGTTTAGTGACAAGCGTGCATATCTGGGGAAGGGCATCCGCCACTACATTTCCTTACCCTTGATGTACTTGATGACATAAGAAAAATACTCTATAAATTCACTCCATTTGGCATGAAGCTTGTTCAACTTAGTTTGACCTTTTAAGTACTTAAGCATTTCATGATCGGTATGTATGACAAACTGTGAGTCGAAGATAATGTTCCCAAACATGTAGCACATGTACTAAAGCATACAATTCTTTGTCATAGATGGGATAGTTAAGTTGAGCAGGAGAGTTTTTCACTAAAATATGCAATGGCTCATTTTCTTGCATCAAAACTCCATATTCTGTACCACTTGCATCACAATGAACCTCAAAAGTTTTGTCAAAGTTGGGTAAAGCAAAATTGGAGCATGAGTAAGCAAGATTTGAGCTCATCAAATTAGATTGCAAGGTCCCCAAACAAAAGGCATTTTTCTTACTCAAGGCATGCAAGGTCGGCGATGGTGCTAAAGTCTCTCAAAAGCAGCGATAGAAACCCGCAAGGCCAAAGCTATGCACTTGTTGCAAATTGGTGGTTGGGGCAAAATTTTATTTTCTTCAATTTTAGATTCATCAACATGGACACCCTTTGAGAAACAACAAAACCCAAGAAAACAAGTTTATCGACACCAAATGTGCACTTTTCATGTTATAAAGGCGTTCCTTGCAAAGAGTTTGCAAAACAGCCCCCATGCTTTAGATGCTCTTTCATGGATTTGCTAAAAACAAGAATGTCATCAGTAAAACCCAAACACACTCAATGTAAGTGAAGCACAAAATGCATAAGGCATGAAAATCTTTGGGAGCTTCAGATAAACTCATAGGCATAACCAACCACTTGTACAAGCCAAATTTGGTTTTGAAAGCAGTTTTCCATTGATCACCTTCTTGTATCACGGTTTGATAATATCCACTTTTAAGATCAATTTTTGAAAAATGGTGGCACCGCTAAGTTCATCTAGCATATCATCTAGGCGAGAATGGGATGCCTATGAACGGTGATAGCATTGATGGGTCTACAATCCGTGCACATCGAAAACTACCATCTTGCTTGGGCACAAGTATACCGGAATGGCACAAGGGCTTAAGTTTTTCACGTACATGTCCGTTCTCGATGAGTTGTTGTACTTGCCATTGTATCTCCGTAGTTTCTCGGGGTTGATCACGGTAGGGAGCTTTGTTAGATAGAGGTGCTCCGGGAATGAGGTCGATTTGGTGCTCAATACCTCGTAGTGGAGTGGACCGGAGGTAGCTCATCGGGAAAAACATCTTGGAATTCTTGCAAAGAAGACAACGTTAAAGGTAGATCTGAGAGGTTTTAGTTTTTGGTGCCTCGTCACGGCACACAAGGACAAAGTGCATAATACTCGATGGGTTCTCACACACTTCTCTCATCTAACTTTTGGTGGCAAATAGGATGAAGTTTTTCTTGTCGCTCATCGTGGAGGCACTCGGTTTTGGCTTGTGGCTCTCACCCTCTTTTGGGTGGATCACTTTCTCCCTCTTTTCTCCATGATGGGTGGCTTGCTTGTGGTTGATCACTTGGCTAGGAGGCATAGGTCGTAGCACATATTCCTTCCCTTCCATCTTGAAGCTATAGTGATTGAATGCGCTTGTTGTGGATGATGCAGTGGTCAAATTGGCATGGTGCGACAAAACGGGTGTAAGCGAACATCGAGACGACATCACACTCAAAGTGTCTTCATATCGCCCATTTTGAAGGAGGCTTGGACCGTATGCTCCTTTCGTATAGTTTGGCATCGCAGCCATTGGACCTTGTATGAGTGCGGGTGCTTCATCTTGACCAATTGGAGCTTGGAGCATAGTTATTCACTTGCCAATTTGTGAAAACTACCTCCATCGATGATGACCTTGACGGACCTTCTATTGATGTTAGCCTTTGTTTGGAAGATGTGGCATCTTTGGTCTTCGTCTTGTTGGTGTTGAAGAGTCAAGACTTTGGAGCAGCGAGGCGGCGCTCGAATCCTCATCACAGAATACTTGATCATCTTCATCTTCGTTCCGCAGCATGATGCATGGCCACTTGCTCAAGGCCTTCCATTTCCTCTTTACTCATGGAGTCATAGGTTCCATCGTCGTTGAGGATCATGGTGTGCTTGTTAGTGCATTGAAAGGACTTGTGGCCCTAAGTGAAACACTTGAAGCTTGTCTTGGGTCTCATCGGTTGGAGTAGATGATGAAGCCTTGGCTTGAAGTTGCTTGTAGGAGGAGCGACTTGAGTTGTCGAAGTTTTCTTGTAACTTGACTTGTAAATGCGTTGCTTGGAGATGGCTTGGTTCGGGTAGAAGTTGGAGGAGTCGTTGAAGCTTGGGTGTTGGAGAAGCCGTGGGTCTTGGATGAGTACTTGGCGTGCCAAGTCATCTTGTACTTGGCGTTCGCTTTGGTAGATTGATGCACTATCTCAATGAGGTTGGAGTAGGGTTGGAAGTCGGCAATCTTCTTGATGGGATGATTGAGGCCATTCAATAAGCGTGCCATAGTTTGCTCATCATCTTGTGACATTGGCTCGTATCATGGCTATCTCCATTTTCTTGTAGTATTCCTCAACCTCTTTGTTCTTTGCTTGAGTAGTTGGAGCTTCTTGAAGAGATCGTGGTTGTAGTAGGTGGGCACAAAAGCGTGCTGCATGACATCTTTCATTTGAGCCCAAGTGGTGATTGGTGGTTCACCTCTTGCTTCTCGGCGCTCAAGGACTTGTTCCCGCCATATGAGAACATAGTCTTGGAACTCAAGTGATGCGATAGCGATCTTCTTCTCTTCCTCATAGTTGTGCAAACAAAAGATTTTGTCGACCTTCAATGCCCATGATAGGTACTCTTGGGATCATTGCTCCCCACTGGCAGGCGGTGAACTTTAGCTTGCCATAGTGTTGCTCTTCATTGTGTTGTGTGAGGGTGATGATGATGCCCTTGGCGTGGGGAAAATCAACCTCATGTTTCTCTTGGCGTGGAGGATGTCCATCATCTTCTTGCTCATGTTGAACTTGAGGTTGTGGAGGAGCTTGCGAGCTTGAGGATGTGGGTGAGGAACTTGGTGGTGCACTCTTGGTTGGTAGTTCTGCTCTTGGATTTCTTGGCGAAGTGCTTCCTCTTGATTGAGCCTATCGCGGTTGCGTTTAGCAATGGCTCGACTTGATTCTTGAAGGGCACATTGCACCTCAGAGCTTGTGCTTCCGCGTTGTTGTTGATGGCGTTGAGCCTCGGCGTTTTGTTCTTCTTGATGTTGATCGCTTTCGTTCTTCCTCTTGGCGGCGTTGGCGTTGTCATTCTTGAGCTTGCAAAAGGATCTTGGTTTGGTTGAGGACGATGTACTTGCTCGTCGACTTGCTCTTACGGATGGTTGCCGTGTAGAGATTGCGAGATGCATAGCGATCTTGGCTTGAGGCTCGTCGAAGAGTGTTCGATGTCGGTGTACTAGAAGAATGTGTCTTGAGTGTCGACTTGGCGGCTCCGTCGAGTATGAAGAAGTGGAAGCGAGGCGGTTCACCAACAAGGCATGGATCTCATCCATTCTTGCATCGTTCTCTTGCTTGTGGTCGAGCTTGTTAGTAAGTAGTCTCTTGTTAGATTCTTGTGATGAAATCGTCGATGGCAAGATTGTCGATCTTGTCGGTTATTATTTGTTGCTCTAGATGCAGCGCTCGTTGTGCACCAAAGAGGTGGTTCTTGGTGATGAATGATGACATGTCGTCATCTTGCTCGATGAAGAGTGGGTTGGTAGAAGAACTTGGCCTATCCATCACTTGAAACAAAATGTGAGTGGGAGAAAGTGAAGAACTTATACCAAATGTACCTTGACCGATGTTGAAGATGGATCAAGATCACTCAAATCTGAGACATTGAAGTAGCACAATTAGTACCAATTCTTGTCGGTTCTCACACCTACACCGTAAAAGCTTATGGTGGAGCTTGGTTGGGATGGTGGCACAAAATTTGATGCAATTGTAAGTGAGCTTCAATAATGTTGGAAAAGATTCACAGTTTTGAATGCAACAAGTGAACCAAGCAAGTAGTGGTACGAAACACACACACAAATAGATAAGTGGGATTGTGCAAACCAAAAATGAGCCAAAATGTAGGTCCATGAAAATGCTCTTGTTGCACAATACTAGAAAGCAGCTATACGATTGCACAATAGGGCGTATCATAACTTGCTAGGAACACATGTAGGATGAAGGTTGCAAGTCTCCAAACCACGAATACTATGCGTATGCATGACTGATTTGGAATGATTCCAAAGGAAACAACATTGACTTTCAGAATCCATGGGAAGCAACTTGCATCAAATGCACATGGGCTGGAAGTCACTTCTTACATTGAACATATGCTTCATGAGCTAGCATGAAGAAATGCTCAAAGTTTCCAACACTAGCAATGTTCAACAAAATTATGGAGAAGGCAAGATGTTGTCGATGGCCTCAACAATTAGATCGATTCCCCATGGAGATGGAATTCCATAACTATGTGAACAAGGTGATAGTATTAGTCGGACCAAAAGACCTAATGGTGTTGTATGCTCGGGAATCAACCACTAGTAAGACAACATTACGAACATCGTTGGTTCTATTTTGATTTGACGATAGCCCACACTCAAATCAAAGTTTTAACAAGATAATTGATCCAACAAGCTGATCTAGGATCAATCAATGAGGATAACATCTTTCTTCAATACACATACAAGATATCCCTTAGAATGAACAAAGTCGGACAAGCTTTTATCTTCCAACTCTCAAGTTGTTGTTTAGCAACCAACTAGCTCAGGGGTATCAACATGGATTCTTGGAGGAAGGGGTGGTTTACAAGGAACCAACGATCACGAACTCAATGCATTGAGTCGGGGAGACAACACTGGTGATACTTGGGAAGATAATCGGAAAATCACGAGCCACCAATATGCTACTAAGCTCAAGAATAATCTTGCTTCTCGGGCAAGGCGATCGATCAAATAACCAAGGGATTGCATGGTACTGAATCAAAGATTGGATAAGATGATAGGTCCATTAACTACCAAGCAGGGGTTGCTAGCGATGTGATTTCACACATCGATTCACTTGTCGGCATTTCGGTTGACGATACGGACGAAAGGAATGAATAATGATGGCGAAGTATCCTTTGTATCAAGAATTCATGAGAGATGGTGCAATTCTCATGACAATCCCGGCGTAAAGAGGTAACACTCAGGTGGAGCAGAACAAAAGCTGGATTAGCATTTGTCTGCAGTCGACTACTTTGACCCAATCCAAGATATGGATGATGCGGGTTTGTTTACGCTAGTCATTCGAATAAAGCGGCTTGGCGGACCACGAGAGTAATAGGCATCGATGAACACGGTTACACTTCTCCTGTCTATCAATTGATAGATGAGCGTCGAAGACAACTAAAGAGGACTCAAGTGAACATATGATTTTACGAGTTGTGGATGCATGGATTAGTATGTCGAACCAGGTTCAGGTTTCTACGGATAACCCATGCGAAGGGTAGAAATGGCGAGCCACAATATAAAAGAGAACTGCCAAGAGCACTCACGGTTGTGATCTTCGGTTCAACGAGAACTTCCATAAATAGTTCATGGTATTGGAAGAAGAAATACCACAAACCACGGACTAATGCAAGGTTACTAATAACCTAATGGAGCTATGCAAACACTAACAACATGGGGTAAGTAGGGTGAATCTCGGGTTCAAGAACAGGAATAGAATACCTACATACTAAGCGGCATCACGGGATGCTTTAGAGAATAATGGGGAATCATCACCTTTGGGAGCATAAAACATGGCTAGATTACTAGGTGATATTCAGACACTTAGGGTCATAATAATAACCGACATACACATGTTAAGGCAATGAGTACCTCAACTCACCGATTAGTGTGGTTAGTGCGGCCCAATGGACATCGGAGCGAGAGGAAGGGATTTTGAAAATGCTTCATACTATTTAGAGACATGGGATGACTCGGCGGCTATATGACTGTAAATGCTCGAAAATATTTGATACATGCTACAAAAATGGTGGCATAACCACTTTCGAAGCACAATATCAAGGTTTGAGATGACGATTCTTATCTGAGGTAGAAGCTGGACTGAGGCTTAAATCCAACAATCTTATGAGTCTCTTGATTAGTAACCGTCATCCTAATAAAGAAGAAAACCTAGTTCCTTAACCCGTTGGAAAGATAAGATGACTTCGAGATAAGAAGGGCATAAGGTAAAGGAGTAAAAGAGCCTTCGTTCCATCCCACATCAATTCCTTATATAACTAAAATTTCTAGACTCAACCCGTCGGGTTTGGCTTGGTAATCCTATAGGCGAAGCTCATACCAAAAGGCGTCGGGCCTGACTCAATGCCATCGATCTATGTAACACCTCATATCACTTCTTGACCTCGCATTACAGGTGTCATGCCCTTTTGCACAGGACCGTTTAGCCTTTTAGCACACATATATGGTAGTGTCGCTAGCATCCATATGATAAGGAGCAGGGCTGACATGGCTGATCGTAAACCCAAAGTAGCCAAACTTATAGGGACGGGCATCCATGACCCGACATCGACGTGTCGGTCATCGGTAGTGAATCGGTACATAACTAGGCTAGAGGACTCCGGTGAAGCCCAAGGCATGGCGGAGCTATCGAGACTCGATTACTCAGCAGCGTGACATTTCCCGAAGAACGGACCACGGAGCGAAGAAGACACATGCAAGCCAGCCTAAGTGTTAGGAAGCGGTAGCAAGCTACCATAGCTCGATGGAAGCACTAGGAGACATTTCGGTAAGAGAGGGCTACTAAGGATAAACAACTAGATAGTCAGATCCCACACATACCAAGCATTTCAATAACATACACACAATATACTCGATATGTACCGTCAACATCGTCACAACATGACTCTAAAACTCAAGTATTTATTCAATAGGCTCAGGCGAGATATTACAATCACAGGTCTCATGACCCAACATTGAAACATACAAGTCAAAACACAAGCGAAGCTTAACATGTGAATCTGAGACATCTACAAATGAAAGAAAATTTGAAGCGACTATCTACAGATCTGCAGAGGCACAAGATCGTAGCCGGGTAACAAGCTAAGCGTAAAGTCACGAACTACTAGTGAGACTAAGTCTCTGCAAAACATAAAATAGGAAGCGTGAGTACAAATGTTACCCGACAAGACTTATGAAACTAACTACATATGCATCATTATCAACAAAGGGATGGTGGGGTTTAAGCTGCGGCAAACCGACTTTGACTCGGTGGCTATCCTAAACTATAGTATGTAACTCTTTTGAGGTGGGCGCACACATATCCACCCCATCAATACACCAATATGGATCCGCTCCGTCTCCCTCACGAAGAGCATCCATAACACTCCGCTTATCTTGCGTATTTTAGAGTATCCACTTTCACTTGTCTATGAGCTATGCGAAGCTGACCCGAAGTCTTTTCGCGAACACACTATTCGAATAGATCATATTAACCCTGCGGTGTACTTCTTCACGCTCTGCCACTTCACAGCCATGTACACATCATGTATCTCGGCAACCTTCAGCGGAAGCCTGGCGAGTCGTGGCCACGACTGACTAACCACACAAGTCTTTAGTCGGTTTGTAGCCTATTCGGGTTCCATCCATAAGGAGATCCGGCAGGGGTGTCGCTCACGGCCCCAAGCGATGTGGGGTTCCCAAGCCCACCTCGGCGGGTGGATCTCACGCAGTACACCGTGCCACAGGCCTAGTCATCCCAAGCCCACTGTGCAGCCACTTGGTAGAACTAACACTACCTACAAACACGAAACTAGTTGCAACTCTGGGCCAGAGATCAGTTGATTAATAAGTTGAGAGGTGCACTTAAGCATTCAATGTGTGGTAGTAGATGTTCATGGATCACAAACATAGAACTTCGAGTTCTGAGGGCGGCTTCAATAGAGACAACCCACCATGTACTCCTACATGGCCTCTCACCACTTCTACTTTACCGTCGTGTTCACACATTAGCTCACACAGTAGGACATATTCACACACCTCCAATTCATCCCTCATGAATCGGACTTGACACAACTCTAGCAATAGCAGAGGCATGACAAACAAGCATGAATGAGTAGGCACAACATAGCAAACAACTCCTACTCATGCTAGTGGGTTTCATCTGAATTCTTTGTGATGTGAGGTCATGCGAGAGAAAGGGGTTCAACTACATGACATGTAATAGTTGAATCGTTGTTGTCCTAATCTGATAAAAAGAAGCAGGAGGCGAGAGAGTGGGATTGTATCGGAATGAACAAGGGGTTTTGCTTGCACAGCACTTGAAGTTAGTATAGTTCTTCATTGGTGTCATTGATCACATCGTCGAAGCAACGTCTATGAGAGAGAGCAATTCACGACAACGAGAAAGAAACAATCAATGCAATGCACAATATGATGCATGCTCATGACATGGCAATATGAGTGTGTTGGCCTAGTGCAACTACAACCCGGATGGATTTGGGTCATTTTGAACCAAGGGTTCGATCCCAAACTCAAACTATAAATTTATAAAGTGCATTATCATGTTTTGATATAAACAGCAGATTTAAGTTGCTTTAACATGCATGAAACCAGTGCAGATGGAT
Source organism: Aegilops speltoides (assembly GCA_021437245.1). NCBI lineage: Eukaryota > Viridiplantae > Streptophyta > Magnoliopsida > Poales > Poaceae > Aegilops > Aegilops speltoides. The sequence goes on from CM038144.1 coordinate 203,294,065, forward strand.
AGATTGGATTTTTTGATCATTTTTCATATATAACTTATTTCATTTGGACTACGGTTGAAGTTCTATGATTTTAGAAGTTTATACTATTTTACGGAATTTCTAAAAAGAATAAATCCGAAAATGATTTATGGCGTCGGCACTCGTCATTGGCGTCGGCGATTCAACAGGCGGTCAGTCAAACGGCGTGTGGGGCCTACCGTCGGTGACGAGGCTGTTTACCTCGTTGACAGTGGTAGTCAGCGGATCATCGACAAGTTAACCACTGGCGTGGGTCGGCTGGGTTATAAACTAATCTAAATAGGAAATAAACCACGAGTTAATTAGGTGCAGGGGCCAGTGTGGGGTGTCCTTTGGAGGTTAGTTAGTGGGTCATTAGCCTCTAATGTACTTGCGTCGTGGAAACAACCTTGGGTGGTATCTGACAGTGGCGCTCGCAATCCAACCATCTCTGCGAGGCTCGCATGCGCTGGAGTTCTGGATCTGATGCATCGGTAGCGTCGGGTGGTGGTGGGTAAGGCGGTGGGGGTGGACTTCTGACGGTGACAAGGCGATAAGCGGCGGCCGAATAAGGCGAGCTGGGTTGAGCTCTGACGGCCTTAGCGATGCGAAGTTAGCACCTCTGGCGTCTGTGGTGCGGCGAGGATGTTGGGCGCATGCCGGGACAAATGGTCACGGAGCATCATCGTCGGCGACTTTGGCGGCAGCTGTCGGGTGAAGAAAGCGGCTGCTCTGACGAGCTAGAGAAAAGCGAGAGGGAAGGAAGATCAGGAGCTCACGTAGAACCACGAGGTGGGTCGGCTGGCTCGAGGCGGGCTGGCGGGCGCGAAAACGATCGGATGCAGAGTTGAAGCAGGCGATACATGCCTGTGGTCGTCTCGGTGCGTGGGCGTCGAGGATGGCCGAATTCGGCCGTTCTCCTGGACATCTTTGGGTGGACTAGGGAGGACCCGGTGGCCATGGCTTCAGATGAGCAGCTGAACTCCGTTGATCATGGGAGAGAAGCGAGAGGATAGGAGGGAGAGTGGGGCGTGGCGCCCGAGGAGGTCGTGGCATCTCCAGTCGAGGAAGCGAGAGAGCGAGGAGGTGCGGCGTGTCTTGTGCATGCTGACGCCTACACCCTCTTGGCTCGAGGGAGGCGCAGGGAGGCAGTGGGGTGGGCCCGTGGGCAGGCTGCGATCTTGGGCTTTGTGGGCTGGGTAAAGCGCGGAGTAAGCTTTCCTTTCTCTTTTATAAATTGTTATACTTTTTCTATTTTACGTAATTGTGTTTGGCTTTAATAGAATGCGGGGCATTTCCAAAAATCATGAAACTGCTCAATGTCACTATTTGGAATATTTCCAACAACAAACATTTCAGTTTGTGATTATTTGAGCATTTAAAATATTTATCAATTAAATGCCCAAATGCAAATAACATATGATTTAATTCAAAAATCCAAAATGGCTTAGAAAATGTGCACCATTTTTGGGAGAGGTTCTAGACTAATCCAAAATGATGAACTTTCTGAAGAGCATTTTGGGTTCATGAAATATTTTATTTGAACCTAGTTGATTTGATCACGTGCTAGGGTTTGAAGCAATCCCATTTCAACTTTCAAATAAATTAGACATGATGCAACGAGCTAGTCTAAGTGCATAGCAAGGCTAGGGATGTGTGAAGTGGGGAGATCTTGAGGAAATTTGATGGGTGGGGATGTGGTTGGAGGAATAAGTGCAAATCATGCGCCTAATGAAAATTTCAACTGCTGAAACATGAAACTTGGTAGGGGGAAACACACAAGCATGGCGAAACCCGTAAAATACTCGTTTGCGAGCAAGTAAAAATTGGCAGTTCCGTCTCCGAGAAAAAAGTACGTGTAATCGATTTTTTTGGTTAATGGTATGCACAGTTTTATTATGAACCACGGCCAAGTAACAGACTTACCGATCGATAGCGCTAAAAAAGCACTGCAGATGCGGCGCGCTCGTGTTTTGTGATCTTCTAATGATTAGCATAAAAAAAAAAACACACGGTCACACATGCTCATCAGCGCTCAGCCCTCAAGGGCGCTCTTACCGACATTATGCGTTAATACTCTGAACTTAAAGTACTCGGTAATCTTATCTAATACTACAAACTTAAAGTACTTCTCACATGCTTGTCATCGGGGCATCTTTGGCGAACCAGGCGTTCTCCATCCCGGCCTTGTGGCGGCAACCATGCTTCAATCTCCTCCAAGCTCTCCTCACCATATAATGCGGCCTCTTCTTTCTTCGGTGTGGAGACTCTCTTTTCTTATTTGCTTTATGCTTTTCGATCCTCATCATCTTTGGCAGCCTCTAAATCCACCACCCATTCGGCAGCAGCCTTAAAATGCAGTGGCTGACCTGTGGCCGCCCGGCAGTGATGAACTCGGCAGGGCAAGATTCCGCCACTTCCATACCATGTGTGTGCGGTCATGAGGCGGAGAAGGCCGGCGTGGCGGACCACCATCGCTTCCCTACGATGGCGTGCGGCTGCGGTGCCATGAGCAGCAGAAGAGCTGGGCGGAGGGCGGGCGGCCGTCGGTCACGGTAGGTTTGGTTCAATGACAAGCGACAAAGAAATTTGGCTTCCCTTACAATTTTCTCATTCATTATCGCTGCGGTTCATCTCGATGCGCTAGGAAAAGGTGTGTCTTTGAGGCTATTGTGTGTTGCGTTATGTGGCCGAGACCCCAGCCACAGCGGATCATGCGTGTGCACCGTGGGATGCGCCCGATCAAGCAATCACGTCCCTCACATCACATCCGTGCAACAGCTGGATTGGATTTATATCATAAATGCCTAGAAAATGCATAATCCATAAATATGGTAAATGAGCCGGAAAAATGCAAATTTGAACGGTGATTTCAGGGGTGTATGTTCTTCATAAAAAAAACTCGGGGCAAAGAACAAAAATTGGATTCCCCTTCAATTTTGGTGATTTCCTCTTGAAAGCATGGAACTTCCCGTGATGTTTGATTTATGAAGGGCATGCAAGGCGGCATAAGCCAAACCTTCTCAAATTTTCACGGGGCATGGTGAGGTCATACCATGGCACCATGCGAGCGTCATGTTTTCAATCATTTATTTCATTTTTCTATAGTTGAAAACCTAATGAATAAGCGTTTGTTGTTGACTATTGCCACGTTTCATGGAAATATATGTCCATTCCTTGTAAAGACATGATAATTTACTAAATAGCACGAGCATCGTTTTCGAGACCGTTCTTGTACCTTTCACCAATTGTTTGAACTTGAAATATGTGCATTAATGACTAGAAAATGCATAATCCCCAAATATGGTAAATGACCGGAAAAGTGTCAAATTTGAATGTGGTGATTTGCAGGGTGTATGTTCATCGTGAAAAAACTCATGGACAAAGGGCGAAGGAAATTTGAATCCCCTTCAATCTTTGTGATTTCCCTCGAAACCATGAAACTTCCTTGGCGATGGTTCGATTTATGAAAGGTGTGCATAGCGACATAAGGAAAACATTCTCAAATTTTCACCAAAGGCAGGGTGAGGCCATACCATGGCACCACGCCCATTTGTCATATTTTGCAAGCATTTATTTCATTTTTATATAGCCCGATAAATGATCGTTTATGGTTGACTATTGCCACACATTTCCTCAAAATACTGACCATTCCATGTAAAAGGCATGGGAATTTACTTAATGACATGAGGATGGTTTTCTATGTTCTTGTGCACCTTTTCATGCACCAATTGTTAATTTGAATTATGTGCATTAATGCCTAGAATGCAAATAATCCTTAAATATGGTAAATGGACGGAGGAAAAGTGTCAAATTTGAATGTGGTGATTTAGGTGTATGTTCATCGATGAAAACACTGCGTGGACAAAGAAATTTGGATCCCCTTCAATCTTTGTGATTTCCCCTCGAAACCATGGAACTTCCTTGGTGATGGTTCGATTTATGAAAGGCATGCATGACGACCTAAGGAAAACATTCTCAAATTTTTATTAGGGCATGGTGAGGCCATACCATGGCACCGCTTGACGTCATGTTTTCCAAGCATGTATTTCATTTTTGTATAGTTGTTAACCTAATAAGCGACCGTTTATGGTTGACTATTGCCACACATTCTTGAAATATCTGCCTATTCCTTTTAAAAGACATGCAATGTCTGAAATATGCAGTTGTTTTCAACTGTTCTTGTGCACCTTTTTCATACCGATTGTTTGAATTTGAATTATGTGCATTAATGCCTAGAAAATGCAAATAATCCCTAAATGTAGTAAATGAGCCGGAAAAATGTCAAATTTGAACATATTTTTGGGCGATATGTTGATCGTTGGAAAAAAGCGAATGACAAACTAGGGCGGAAATTTGGATTCCCCTTCAATCTTGGTGATTTCCCTCTTGAAAGCATGGAACTTCCTCGGTGATGGTTGATTTATGAAGGCGTGCATGACGACATTAATCAAACTTTCTCAGATTTAACGAGCAGTGAGGCCATACCATGATGGCACCATAATGATCATGTTTTCAGCGCATATTTCATTTTTCTATAGTTGCTAACCTAGTAAATGGCCAGCGTTTGGTTGACTATTGCTATGCATTCACATGAAATCTCTTTGTTCCTGTAAAAGGATTTTCATGTGCACCTTTTCGTGCACCAATTGTTTTAATTTGAATTATGTGGATTCATGCCTAGAAAATCGACATAATCCCTAATATAGTAAATGGGCGGGAAAAATGCCAAATTTGAGCATGTTGCATTAGAGGTGTGTTGATTAGTTGAATGAATGAAGCTAGGAAGGAAATTTGGATTCGGTCCTTCAATCTTCATTCCCTCGAAACCATGAAATTTCTCGGTTATGATTGATTTATGAATGGCGTGCATGACATAAGACAAACATTCTCAATTTTTAACGAGGGCATGGTGAGGCCACATTTTCTTTAAAATATCTGCCTATTCCTTGTAAAATGCATGAAAATACTAAATATACGACCATGGTTTTCTAGACATTCTCGTGCACCTTTTCAATGTTTGAATTTAAATTATGTGCATTAATGCCTAGAAAATGCACAATCCCTAAATATTGTAAATGAACCCGGAAAAGTGCCAAATTTGAACACGGTGATTAAGGGTTTATGTTCATCATAGAAAAAACACATGGACAAAGAATGAAATTTGGATTCCCCATTCAATCTCGGTGATTTACTATACTTTTGATTAATCTCCATTGCCTCTATGTATTCACTCACATGCAAAGGAAAAAACCCTCCCCCTTTGTCCCCACCCACTCACGCGGACTCCTCGCAGCTCATACCTCATCTTCTATCGTGGCGGCCACCTAAGCTCGGCAGGTCTGTTGTCGTGAGCGAGTCGTGCTCCAAATGGCATGGGATTTCGCCCCCTTGCTCCACCTACCTGCACCGACATTCTAGACTCTAGTTGACTAGGGTTTTCTGCGGGATTTGCAGGGATTTTTTCATGGAGAAGGTGATGTGGGTAGAACCCTAGAGGCTATTCTTTCACGTCTGGGCGGATCCTATGAGGAACCACGAAGAACGAGGAGGGAGGGAAAAACATGAGAGAACACTCAACCAACAAGAAGTCACACAATGTAGATCATCGAAACAAAAAATACAAGATCCAAATCCAACAAAGGATGATACATAGGTGTAGGTTCTTATCCATGAGAGGTCTTGAAGATGGTCTTCTCGAAAGAAGGTCTTGAATCTAAGTGGATCTTCTGCGAAGGGTGTCGGTCCCTCGCGAAGGTAGATCCGGATGGATGGCGAGCTCTATCTCACAGAGCTAAATCAGCGCTAACCCTCGCTAGGAGGTGAGGCGGTGTATTTATAATCTAAAGGACGAAAGGGTAAGTGGCTTTGGCCCAACTTGCGAGCGAGGCGCGGGGCATGGGACATCAAGCGGTCCGCGATCGTCCGGAGGCTCGCGAGTCTGCGAGCGTCCGGTGCTGGTCGAGGCGTCGATGTTTTGGTTACGGACAGGTTGTCGGTCGTCCGGTCGTTCGGAAGTCTCCGTTCTTCGCTGTTTTGGCTTCGGGAGTGGTTGTGCGGTCGTCTGAAGAGACTCTGTCCCGCGTGGGAGGTGTCGGACGTCCGTGTCGGTGATCCATTTCTTTGTAGCGTCTGAAGGCTGGACTTAGCTGATCGTTTGGAGCTACGGCGTCGATCGTCCGGTTGGTGTCGGACGTCCGGTCGGTCGATCGTCGAAGCACAGGAGTTTGAGCATGCCTTCCTCTTGTCAGATTGAACTTGGTGTCCTCACGTATTTTCCATTAGGTGTAGCTAATCCGTGGCTCTCCTCCAAACACTGATCACACATAGCATCTCGGACTTAAGCGGTAGCCATGTCTCACATGAAGAGGAAACTCAAGTAGGAGTGATGTCACCTCGGATTGGATAGCATGAGCTCTCGCTCTAGTCATGGGTCCAAGTGGTGTCGTGGAAGATGTGACACGTCCATGGGGATGATCTGGGATGCTCGCATCATCTCCCCTCCTTGGGAAAGATCCAACATCGGATCAAAATCCTCATCACCATGTTCGGGAGACATCTTTGATGTTGAAGATGTCGCTCATGGAGTATTTGTCTCGTGGGAGGTCGATCTTGTAAGCATTGTTGTTGTAGCATGCTAGCACCTTGAAGGGTTCATCGGCTCAAGGTAGAAGTTTGGACTTGCGTTAGTTGAAGCGGTCCTTGCGAAGGTTTAGCCACCGAGAGATCTCAATGTTGAATATCATGGGTTGCTTGTTGGCGTTGAGCTTGTGTGAGTCATTGTACTTAGCGCTCGATGAGTGCGCGTGTCTCATGCATCTTCTTGAGGTAGCTTGCTCGTGCACTTTCGCGTCAAGGTTAGTGCGCTCTTTTAGTGGAAGAGGTAGAATGTCCAATGGGAATGACGGGTTGAAGCCATAGACAACCGAAGGGGACTTGCGGGTGGTCGAATGTCTTGCTCGGTTGTAGGCGTGCTCGGCGATGGGTGAACATTCCTCCTCTTTGATGTTCCTCTTGATCAACACACAAAGTAGAGTGGAGGTTATGCGATCGTTACCTCTGCCCTTGGCGTCGGTTTGAGGATGGTATGCGAAGAGAACAAGAGCTTGATCTGGGAGCTTGGCGCATAGCGTCTTCAAAAATAACTCAAGAACTTGATGTAAGTGGTCGAGGCGATTGTCTTTGGTACTCCATGGAGTCATAAGATTTCCCTACAAAAGAGATTGGCGTATGTGAAGCATCGTCTATCTTGTTGCATGGAATGAAATGTGCCATCTTAGAAAATCGATCCACAACAACAAATCACGGAATCCTTTCCATTTTGAGTTCTAGGCAAACCAAGTACAAAATCCATGCTAATGTCTTCCCAAGGTTGATAAGGAATAGGAAGAGGCATGTAAGACCATGGGATTGAGCTTTAGACTTAGCTTTGCAACATGTAGAGCATCGGTTGGTGGCGTGAGACTTCCGGAACATCTTGGGCCAAAAGTAGTTCTTGGAGGCGTGGCGAATGTCTTGTCACGTCCAAAGTGTCCCATGAGTCCGCCTCCATGAGCCTCTTGCAAAAGGAGCAAGCGAAGAAGGCTCAAAGGAATGCAAAGTTTGTTAGCTCTCATAAGATAATCATCCTTGATGTAATATCGTTCCAAAGATGTATCGTCGACCACTTAGCGTAAGGAGTAGCAAAGGAAGGATCATTCGCATACAAGTCTTTTATGTGCTCAAAGCTAATAACATTCAAGTCAAGTTTAGTGACAAGCGTGCATATCTGGGGAAGGGCATCCGCCACTACATTTCCTTACCCTTGATGTACTTGATGACATAAGAAAAATACTCTATAAATTCACTCCATTTGGCATGAAGCTTGTTCAACTTAGTTTGACCTTTTAAGTACTTAAGCATTTCATGATCGGTATGTATGACAAACTGTGAGTCGAAGATAATGTTCCCAAACATGTAGCACATGTACTAAAGCATACAATTCTTTGTCATAGATGGGATAGTTAAGTTGAGCAGGAGAGTTTTTCACTAAAATATGCAATGGCTCATTTTCTTGCATCAAAACTCCATATTCTGTACCACTTGCATCACAATGAACCTCAAAAGTTTTGTCAAAGTTGGGTAAAGCAAAATTGGAGCATGAGTAAGCAAGATTTGAGCTCATCAAATTAGATTGCAAGGTCCCCAAACAAAAGGCATTTTTCTTACTCAAGGCATGCAAGGTCGGCGATGGTGCTAAAGTCTCTCAAAAGCAGCGATAGAAACCCGCAAGGCCAAAGCTATGCACTTGTTGCAAATTGGTGGTTGGGGCAAAATTTTATTTTCTTCAATTTTAGATTCATCAACATGGACACCCTTTGAGAAACAACAAAACCCAAGAAAACAAGTTTATCGACACCAAATGTGCACTTTTCATGTTATAAAGGCGTTCCTTGCAAAGAGTTTGCAAAACAGCCCCCATGCTTTAGATGCTCTTTCATGGATTTGCTAAAAACAAGAATGTCATCAGTAAAACCCAAACACACTCAATGTAAGTGAAGCACAAAATGCATAAGGCATGAAAATCTTTGGGAGCTTCAGATAAACTCATAGGCATAACCAACCACTTGTACAAGCCAAATTTGGTTTTGAAAGCAGTTTTCCATTGATCACCTTCTTGTATCACGGTTTGATAATATCCACTTTTAAGATCAATTTTTGAAAAATGGTGGCACCGCTAAGTTCATCTAGCATATCATCTAGGCGAGAATGGGATGCCTATGAACGGTGATAGCATTGATGGGTCTACAATCCGTGCACATCGAAAACTACCATCTTGCTTGGGCACAAGTATACCGGAATGGCACAAGGGCTTAAGTTTTTCACGTACATGTCCGTTCTCGATGAGTTGTTGTACTTGCCATTGTATCTCCGTAGTTTCTCGGGGTTGATCACGGTAGGGAGCTTTGTTAGATAGAGGTGCTCCGGGAATGAGGTCGATTTGGTGCTCAATACCTCGTAGTGGAGTGGACCGGAGGTAGCTCATCGGGAAAAACATCTTGGAATTCTTGCAAAGAAGACAACGTTAAAGGTAGATCTGAGAGGTTTTAGTTTTTGGTGCCTCGTCACGGCACACAAGGACAAAGTGCATAATACTCGATGGGTTCTCACACACTTCTCTCATCTAACTTTTGGTGGCAAATAGGATGAAGTTTTTCTTGTCGCTCATCGTGGAGGCACTCGGTTTTGGCTTGTGGCTCTCACCCTCTTTTGGGTGGATCACTTTCTCCTCTTTTCTCCATGATGGGTGGCTTGCTTGTGGTTGATCACTTGGCTAGGAGGCATAGGTCGTAGCACATATTCCTTCCCTTCCATCTTGAAGCTATAGTGATTGAATGCGCTTGTTGTGGATGATGCAGTGGTCAAATTGGCATGGTGCGACAAAACGGGTGTAAGCGAACATCGAGACGACATCACACTCAAAGTGTCTTCATATCGCCCATTTTGAAGGAGGCTTGGACCGTATGCTCCTTTCGTATAGTTTGGCATCGCAGCCATTGGACCTTGTATGAGTGCGGGTGCTTCATCTTGACCAATTGGAGCTTGGAGCATAGTTATTCACTTGCCAATTTGTGAAAACTACCTCCATCGATGATGACCTTGACGGACCTTCTATTGATGTTAGCCTTTGTTTGGAAGATGTGGCATCTTTGGTCTTCGTCTTGTTGGTGTTGAAGAGTCAAGACTTTGGAGCAGCGAGGCGGCGCTCGAATCCTCATCACAGAATACTTGATCATCTTCATCTTCGTTCCGCAGCATGATGCATGGCCACTTGCTCAAGGCCTTCCATTTCCTCTTTACTCATGGAGTCATAGGTTCCATCGTCGTTGAGGATCATGGTGTGCTTGTTAGTGCATTGAAAGGACTTGTGGCCCTAAGTGAAACACTTGAAGCTTGTCTTGGGTCTCATCGGTTGGAGTAGATGATGAAGCCTTGGCTTGAAGTTGCTTGTAGGAGGAGCGACTTGAGTTGTCGAAGTTTTCTTGTAACTTGACTTGTAAATGCGTTGCTTGGAGATGGCTTGGTTCGGGTAGAAGTTGGAGGAGTCGTTGAAGCTTGGGTGTTGGAGAAGCCGTGGGTCTTGGATGAGTACTTGGCGTGCCAAGTCATCTTGTACTTGGCGTTCGCTTTGGTAGATTGATGCACTATCTCAATGAGGTTGGAGTAGGGTTGGAAGTCGGCAATCTTCTTGATGGGATGATTGAGGCCATTCAATAAGCGTGCCATAGTTTGCTCATCATCTTGTGACATTGGCTCGTATCATGGCTATCTCCATTTTCTTGTAGTATTCCTCAACCTCTTTGTTCTTTGCTTGAGTAGTTGGAGCTTCTTGAAGAGATCGTGGTTGTAGTAGGTGGGCACAAAAGCGTGCTGCATGACATCTTTCATTTGAGCCCAAGTGGTGATTGGTGGTTCACCTCTTGCTTCTCGGCGCTCAAGGACTTGTTCCGCCATATGAGAACATAGTCTTGGAACTCAAGTGATGCGATAGCGATCTTCTTCTCTTCCTCATAGTTGTGCAAACAAAAGATTTTGTCGACCTTCAATGCCCATGATAGGTACTCTTGGGATCATTGCTCCCCACTGGCAGGCGGTGAACTTTAGCTTGCCATAGTGTTGCTCTTCATTGTGTTGTGTGAGGGTGATGATGATGCCCTTGGCGTGGGGAAAATCAACCTCATGTTTCTCTTGGCGTGGAGGATGTCCATCATCTTCTTGCTCATGTTGAACTTGAGGTTGTGGAGGAGCTTGCGAGCTTGAGGATGTGGGTGAGGAACTTGGTGGTGCACTCTTGGTTGGTAGTTCTGCTCTTGGATTTCTTGGCGAAGTGCTTCCTCTTGATTGAGCCTATCGCGGTTGCGTTTAGCAATGGCTCGACTTGATTCTTGAAGGGCACATTGCACCTCAGAGCTTGTGCTTCCGCGTTGTTGTTGATGGCGTTGAGCCTCGGCGTTTTGTTCTTCTTGATGTTGATCGCTTTCGTTCTTCCTCTTGGCGGCGTTGGCGTTGTCATTCTTGAGCTTGCAAAAGGATCTTGGTTTGGTTGAGGACGATGTACTTGCTCGTCGACTTGCTCTTACGGATGGTTGCCGTGTAGAGATTGCGAGATGCATAGCGATCTTGGCTTGAGGCTCGTCGAAGAGTGTTCGATGTCGGTGTACTAGAAGAATGTGTCTTGAGTGTCGACTTGGCGGCTCCGTCGAGTATGAAGAAGTGGAAGCGAGGCGGTTCACCAACAAGGCATGGATCTCATCCATTCTTGCATCGTTCTCTTGCTTGTGGTCGAGCTTGTTAGTAAGTAGTCTCTTGTTAGATTCTTGTGATGAAATCGTCGATGGCAAGATTGTCGATCTTGTCGGTTATTATTTGTTGCTCTAGATGCAGCGCTCGTTGTGCACCAAAGAGGTGGTTCTTGGTGATGAATGATGACATGTCGTCATCTTGCTCGATGAAGAGTGGGTTGGTAGAAGAACTTGGCCTATCCATCACTTGAAACAAAATGTGAGTGGGAGAAAGTGAAGAACTTATACCAAATGTACCTTGACCGATGTTGAAGATGGATCAAGATCACTCAAATCTGAGACATTGAAGTAGCACAATTAGTACCAATTCTTGTCGGTTCTCACACCTACACCGTAAAAGCTTATGGTGGAGCTTGGTTGGGATGGTGGCACAAAATTTGATGCAATTGTAAGTGAGCTTCAATAATGTTGGAAAAGATTCACAGTTTTGAATGCAACAAGTGAACCAAGCAAGTAGTGGTACGAAACACACACACAAATAGATAAGTGGGATTGTGCAAACCAAAAATGAGCCAAAATGTAGGTCCATGAAAATGCTCTTGTTGCACAATACTAGAAAGCAGCTATACGATTGCACAATAGGGCGATGTTGAGGATCCGGGGCGGCAATGATGACCGGGGAAAGGCAAGAATGATGATAATTGGCGGGGGGGGAACATGGCGGCGGAAAGGGGCGGACATGGCGGAGGAGAAGGGGGCATGGCGGGGAAGGCGACATGGACTCCACCGGAGTTTCGGTACTAAGTTCAATTGTCGGGACCCTCATGTTCAAGCATTGCCCAAGGAGGAATCGAGAGCTGCTTCTAGAGAGGAGGCTAAGCTGAAACCGGGGTGGTGACTGAAACACTCCATTGTATGATGGTTCAATCTGGGTGACCGGTTGAGTTTCACGCTCCAACTCCCGAAGGCGAAGGCTAAAACAAATGGACCGACACTAGCCTCGATGAGCATCTCAAGTACCAAGGATGTTCTTCCGGGTAATCTATGTCCTACTAGTGTTGATGAGGCCAAGAAGATCGTGTGCCCTCTTGATGCCACCGTTAGATACCATGCATGCATCACGATTGCATAATTTTCGGAAGAACCGGAAAAAACAAGCTGTCCGGTGTGCTCTTCCGATCAAAAGGGGAAGAAATGTCCCCAAAGTTGTATGGTACTTACGATCCTCCCGTCTCGGGTTTTGTAGATCCCAAAACAAAGCTAATCTGGCACGGAGAGGAAAAACCGATGATGGAAGAAGGAGAACACGTGAGGATGGAAGCGTGGAGCGTTGAACAGCTTCTTTATTTTGAATGTGATGCAAGGAACATCGTGCTGGGCGTGTCCGATGGCATGAATCCGTTTGCAACAAACCAAATAGTACATGGCCCGTGTTTGTATGGATGTACAACCTCCCCCCTTTTGTGCATGAAATCGATACATTCACATGAGCATGCTTATTCAAGGGGAAACAACCGGAAATAATATTAATTTGTATCGGGGCTACTTCAAGGGAGTTAGACCGTTATGGAAAACAGGCCAAGACATGGGGCCGACAAAAGGTGAGTATTTCAACATGAGGCAGGGATCACGGCGGACTATCTCGATTCTGGATATTGGCGGGGATTGCGGATGCCCGCGGTGCATGGATGATACAACTCCCGAACTAGTCAAGGAAAGATGGCGGTGGGAAAATGTGTACATGGGGCCGAAGATGGCGAACAGGGCGACCCTTGGGAAACCTGGAGATCTATTCAATGGTCCGCGAGCATGAGGACCTCCACGTGGCGGGGGTGAAATCGATGAGCTGTTGAAAAAAGAATGAGTGCCGGAAGGCGATGAGAAAGGGCGGGCGCTCTGAGGTATGGAAGGCGAGGTGCGTGTTGCGGGACTTGGATCTTGGCACAAACTCGATACACCTCATTGCCTTGATCAAATGCATATCGTAAGAATGTCCTTGAGCTTGCTTTCGATGAACATGCGGGATAAGACCAAGGATGGGCGAAAAAAAAACTTGCAAGATTTGAAAATCGGGAAGATTGCACCGCCCGTAAAATGTCGGGCAGGCGAAGGCGGCGAGCCCGGGGAGAAGAAGGGCAAGAAATTAAAGAAAGAAATTGCCCCCTCTTGCTTCACCTTAATCGGGCAATCAATTCTTTAAGTGCCTTAGGAGTGAAAGTTAGTTCGATTCTTGTGGCAAGATAAGCGGATATCTAGACCGGACAAGAAAAGGTTCGGGGATGAAGTCTCATGTTCATGTGATGATGGAATACTACTTTGCCCTTAGGGGATAATGGACAAACACGTCCGTGACCGCTTTATTGGTCTCTGCAACTTTTGGCGTCATTCTCGAAAGTCGATCGGTGTGAAGC